>JAIPMN010005874.1:0-44769 GCA_020650975.1 Apostichopus californicus
TTACCAACACTCCTTCTCACTTGCAGTTGGACTTAAAACATTTCTCTTAACCCAGACATTTGTCTTAGTTTTTCAAACCGTTGTTTACTCAGTCCTTTCGTTAGTACGTCAGCCACCATGTCTTCGGTTGGACAATACATGAGTTCAATAGTACCATCCTCAACGGTCTCTCTGATAAAGTGGTACTTTATCTCGATGTGTTTTGTCCTTCCGTGAAACTGGGGGTTCTTGGCCATGCAGATTGCAGACTGGTTATCTTCGAGGATCCTCAGTGGTTTGTTCGGCCTATTTTGCAAGTCGGTGTTCAGTCGTTGCAACCACACTGCTTCCTGGGCTGCGCTGGCCAATGCAATATACTCTGCTTCTGCAGTAGAGAGGGCTACACATGTTTGCTTCTTGCTCCTCCAGCTCACAGCAGCTCCACTTACTTGAAACAAGTAACCTGACGTTGACTTCCTGTCATTAACATCACCTGCCCAATCAGCATCTGAATAGCCAATGCATTCATTTGATCCATCTTTGACATACAGCAGACCATAGTTGATTGTACCTCTGAGGTAACGTAGAATACGTTTCATAGCTGTCAAGTGCTGTTTAGTGGGTTCAGATGTGAACTTTGCCACATTGCACACAGCAAAAGTTATATCAGGTCTTGTCATCGTTGAGAGATAGAGCAAGCTACCAACAATAGACTGATATAGTCCTTGGTCCACAAGTTCAGATTCCTCTGTTGCTTTAACTAGCTTCGAACTGACTTCAACTGGCGTTGAAACTGGTTTGGAATTTTCCATTCCATACTTTTGCAGGACTTTCTCAGTATACACTGGTTGTCCGATCCAGATTTCTCCGTTGGTGTGGTTCTGCTTAATATTCACCCCGAGGAAATAACTTAGTTCTCCCATGTCTTTGACCGCGAACTTTTCAGCAAGAGCCATTTTGACTTGTGTAACATGTTCATTACTCTTGCCAGCTAGAAGAATGTCATCAACATAAACGGCAATGATGAACACCTCTCCTTCTGAAGACATGTACAGGCAAGGATCACTTGGTGTTTGCACAAACCCCATTTCAATTAGGTGGTTATGCAAAGTTTCGTTCCAGCATCTTGGTGATTGTTTCAGTCCATAAATGCTTCTTTTGAGTTTGCATACAAGGTGCTCTTTGCCTTCGACAACGAAACCTTCTGGTTGTTTCATATAGACTTCCTCGTTGAGGTTACCATTAAGAAATGCCGTTGTTACATCCATCTGGTGAACTTTCAAGTCATTTTGAACACTTAGTGCTAAAACATTTCGTACAGACTCAAAACGTATGACTGGACAAAAGGTCTCATCATAATCAACACCAAACTTCTGAGAAAAACCTTGGGCTACCAGTCGAGCTTTATACCGTTCGACTGACCCATCAGCACAGGACTTAACCTTAAAAACCCATTTGCTGCCAACTGCTTTTCTACCTTCTGGCAGCTCAGTTAAGACCCAAACATTATTATCATGGAGAGACTGAACTTCTTTCTCCATGGCATCTACCCATTTTGATTTATCAGATCTACCTAGAGCTTCACTCACAGTAACTGGCTCTTTTGGATTACTTCCAACAAAGTTTACCCATTCACCAAAATGATCAGGAGGTCTCCGATCTCTTTCTGATCGCCTAAGTTGTGCCTCTGGAGCTCCATCATCGGCAACTAACTTGTCATTACTCATACTATCAATCAGTATGTGACGATCCTCATGCGAGTCATTCGACTCCTTCTCAACTCCATGCATCTGCTCATTAAACTGAACATCTCGACTAAAGAACACTTTGGAACGTTTCTGATCGTATAGTCGATACCCCTTTGTTTCAGTACCATATCCCAAGAAAATGCATTTTCTTGCTTTGGAGTCAAGTTTCTGGCGTTCATCCTTTGGGACATGAGCATATGCAACACACCCAAATGATCGGAAATGGGAAACATTTGGCTTCTCCCCAGTCCAAGCCTCAAAGGGTGTCATCCCCTTGACAACCTTTGTTGGACTGCGATTACGTAGGTACACTGCTGTAGATACAGCTTCCGCCCAATAACGCTGTGGAAGTTTTGCATCACACAACATTGATCGCACAGTCTCAACAAGGGTGCGATTCATTCTCTCTGCTACCCCATTTTGTTCTGGAGTTTTTGCCACAGTTAGGTGATGCTTAACTCCTTCTTTCTTTAGATAATCTTCAAACTCAGTTGATACAAATTCACCACCATTATCAGTGCGCAAGGTTTTCAAGGTGTACCCTGATGATTTTTCAACAAGGGCTTTCCACTCAAGAAACTTACTGAAAACTTCACTCTTGTATTTGAGGACACACACCCAAACATAATGTGTAAAATCATCAATGAATGTTAACAGATATTCAGCCCCACTAAGTGATTGTGCATTCATTTTTCCACACACATCACTATGGACTAACTCAAGAGGTTGCTTAGACTTTCTGTTGCTACTGGTTGGAAACTGAGTACGATGATGTTTACCTTGAACACAGGGTTCACAGAAATCAACCCCTTTAGACACATCATAGTCCAAACCATCAACCATACTTTCTTTGGCCAGCTTTTTTAGATTTTGTACACCAAGATGACCAAAACGCCTATGCCAAAGAATTTCTGTCGACTCTTGATTGACACCCTTAGCAGCATTAACCTTTGCATGATTGTCTGGGCATATGTTCTGAAATTCTCGACTGACACCTTTAGCAGCATTAACTTTTGCATGAGCAGTTTGACAACTCAGATAGTATAGGTTCCCTACCTTATGTGCCTCAGCAATTAGTTTTAGGTCCTCATCAAGAATTTCACAACCTGCCTCACTAAATCTGGTCATCTTGCCAGATTTTGATACCTTAGCGACGCTTAGCAAGTTACATGACAGTTTAGGAACATACAAAACATTATGCAATTTGCATATCTGTGTCTTGCCATTAGACAGGTTCATCTTTAGCATAACTGTTCCATGACCAAGGGCTTTAAGAGAGTGATTGTCACCCAATGAAACTGTTACTGGCTGCTCTAAACCACTAAGTGCAGTGAACAGTTTCTCATCATTACACATGTGACAAGTTGCTCCGGAGTCCACAATCCAGCTATCAAGTGAACCCACGACACTAGCTGAGAGTGCATGACGGGCTACTAGACCCACACTCTCATTATCGGAGCTACTACTCTCATTATCGGAGCTACTACTCTCTCTTTTCTTAGACTTAACATTATTAACCCTATGTTTAGCACCTTTAGGTTTGGATTTACTACCCTTTTTACTCGTTTGAGTTTTACCCTTATCAGTACTATTACAGTAACGCTGAATGTGCCCATATTTGCCGCAGTTGTAGCACTTCGGACCTTTATAGTTCTGCCTTGGTTGCTGTTTAGCGAACATTGCCTCCGCCTCGGCCTTTGGGCTTGACAGGTCACGGTTTTGCATCTTACGCTCCTCGTGAAGTAACCTCTCTGTTACGGTTTCCATCTTGGGGACGTCAGGATTGGCCTCGAAAGCGGTCACCAACATGTTAAATGATTCTGGTAAACTAGCAAGGATATGGACAACTCTGTCCTCTTCAGACATTGGGTCACCAATTATCGAGAGTGACTCAAAAATATCAGTCATCGCCTTGATATGTTCATTAACTGAACCACCAGACTTCAGTCGCAGAGAATAGAGTTTTCGTCGGAGTTCCAATTTGTTGGCCCATGACTTTTTTTGGAACTGTTCCGCCAGTTTCCTCCAGACAGCAATTGGATCCACTGGGTCCCCAATCAAATACAACAATGATGGCTCGATGGACAGAACTATAATTGCCAATGCACGATCCATCCTGGCTGTAAAACTAGCAAGTTTAACAGCATCACTCTCTGGGGGTGCTTTTTCATCACCATTAACAATATTCCAAAGTCCATCCTTCATTAAGGTCATTCTACACTGCACCTTCCAAGTCGCATAATTCGACCCATTCAACGCAACTACAATCGAAGATTTCACGTCTGACGACATCTTCACTCACAAAGGGAGTAGTTCAGCGAAACCAATTCAATAGCACACAGCAATGGTTAACCGTCACACTAGTTACGTATGTAACGCTATGTACTCACGTTAACACGGTTGAGTCTGGGCCCATAACCTATTGGCAGAGACGAACGCAGAGACGTGATTTATAGCCAAGTCGACTGAACTTTGTAGCGTTAAAAGAAGTACAAAACGACTCCAGAAGAGATTAAATAGTCAAACACACAACTGTAGTTTACTTCAAAAACAATAAAAGTGTTTATTTAATCAATGCTTCTTATCAGGAGGTTTTCAGTGTTTCCAACATGCAGATCGAAAATACATGACGAAATATCAACTTGATATTTCGCAATCGTACAGTAGCACGTAAACAAAATGTCTCCTTTAAGGTTAGAGGACTTGCTTGCACTTGTATATATATACGTGTTAAACAGTTAAACAAAGTAGGTATATAAAAGATAAAAGGAAAAACAGTCCAGGCAAAAGTGGACTTTACCAACACCTTTAACTAGTTTATTCTCCTTACATCCAGTTTTCATAGTCATACTTTTTTCTGTTGAATATTTTGTAGAGAAGAAGGTGACTCATTGTACACTATTGACAGGGTTCCTGCATTATTGTCTCAACTTTATGAGTTTAATTGTTGAACAGTTACTTTTCACTCCTTCTAATCCAATCCTTCTTCCTATATTCCCTTAAATTGGAAATAATAGTGTCCTGTGTGACTCTTCTGTCAAAATTTCAATGCACGATTATCCAATGTTTTTTTACTCTGTAGTAAAATCTGAGAAAATAGCAAACCTGATGCGAAGCTGTTCTTCAGAAAGTGTCAGGGAAGAAAAGGCGACTGCATCTTTGGGTGGCTTTGATCCGCATCCCAGCATAGCAAATGCATCTCGTCAGATTTCACTCCAGTATTCATCAGAGAAAGGGCGGTATTTGGTGGTGAGTATTTTCCTGAGTGACTAGTGGTGTGACAATTTTTTCAGGTCTTATTGTATAATGCCTTTAATAATGTTAAGTCTTTTTAATTTCAAATTTTTTCAGTCAATATTTTTGCCTGTAGAGTATTGAAATTATAAGCCCTTTTCTGTGGACAAATCATGTATTACATCATTGCATTTGTAAAGCAACTTTCCCATTTTGCACATCTTGTACTATTTTTGAAGTTGCTCAACAGGCAAACAATTTTCTCAATAGGTAAACTGTATGATAAGGTTTGAAAGAGTAAAGACAGTTTGGGGCTGGATTACATCTGTTGAATCAGTTGAAACTGTCCTTTAATCTTTCAAAATTGTCCATATCCTGTTTATGAGTTATTGACCAAATTATTTATAGTCTGCCTTTCGTATTAGCCTTCACCCCCCCTTCCCCCCCCTTGTATCTTCATCTTACTCGTTCCACACACTTGATCGGAATTTTTATTTCCACCCGGTTGACATTTATTTTCATAGCAAAAGGTGTCAAGAACAACAACCCCCCAAAAAGAAGGGGAAAAAACGAAAACAGAAGGAAACATTACATTTAAAATAATTTCTTCACCTCTTGATGTAATTGTTTGCTAGTGTGAAAATTGTGATCGACAAATTTCTATAAATGTTTCTTCTATTTTTTCCTCTAGGCAGATACTGTCATACAAGCTGGAGATGTGATAATTTCAGAGAAGTCTTTTGCTGTCGTTCTTCTTCCCGACCACTATGACACTCACTGCCACTACTGTTGTGATAGAGCTTTGGCTCCTGTCATGTGATTATTATTATTATTATTTATTAATTATTATTTTTTTTTTGTATTATTATTATTATTATTTTTATTATGATTATTATTATTAATATTATTATGATTATTTTATTATTATTATTATTATTATTAATATTATAATTTTATTATTATTAAGTTTAACATAAAGAGGAAATAAATGCTTTCGGTTTGTTGCTTCTCGTGTTGTGTTGTAAAATTCATTCCTGTCAGTGTAGATTGGTTAGCCGATCATGAATATTTTAAATTCCAAGGATTGTAAAGTCTTTTGTGGGTAAATCAAACAAGTGTGAATTAATTTCAATTCAAGGACTCAAGTTTTCATTTTGATATGCATTTTAAAAGTCCAAATCTCTTTGTCGTTACCCTTCCTTGGTAGTATTGCTTTCATCAGTTTCGGTTAGTAAATGTGCAAAAGTTTGCATCCATTGCTTCAGTGTGATTACACACTAAGACGATTATCATACTTTCCAGTGATTTTCTTTCCTTCAAAGAGCGGTCTTGAGTCCCTTCCGATAAAATCGAATACGATGCTTTACTAGAGTCTGTGTCTTAACTCGTTGAATCCTTTTCAGTAACTTTGAATTGCTACAGCGCATTTATCATTACATTCTATGCAATGAATGTTGGGTATGCCTCTTAGTGTATCCCTAGCAAATATATTGATCCTGAATTAATTCTGCTATAACATAGCAAAGTACTTTTTCTTTTCTAGCCTCAGGTATCAGCAACCCTGTGATAACCTTTCAGAAGTCAACTGTATTTTTTCCTAGAATATTGCTAGAATGTCAAATAATGGTCACTTCATCAAGTATTGTACCACATCCTTCAACCTCACATAGACATTTTACTTGCCTAATTTAATAATCCTCAATATTTGTGGATAATTTGGAGGGTCAAATCCTCCATGATAGTACTTTCAAAAACTGTTAGGAACTTCAGCATGCTGAAAATTTGGGATCCAGAACTGTTTGATGCTTAAAATTTCCTGTCCTTTCCTTAAAGGTGCAGTCATTGCATTCACGTACAGTACTGTTCTGAGGTTTGTAAAGACGCTGCCTGGGAGGATCATCATGAGGTGGAGTGCCCAATGTGGGAAGTACTTCAAGAGGTAACCAATCCTGTATCGGTAGAGAACACACTTTATTTAGGCATTGTGTCAAAACAAAAAACACTGCAGTGGAAGCAAATAGGTCCTGCTGCTAGTTTGAATCAATATTATTACTTCGAAAATATTAAAATTAACTCTGCAGAAAAGCAGTGTGGCCGCACTGGTGCTGCTCCCAACATCCAACTTTAACTCAGCATCCAACTTTAACAAAATGTCTTATTTTTGTTTGTCATAGGTATAGAAACATTTCACTGTTTTACCACCTTGTCGAATACCACACATGACTCAACATCCCCTCCACTCCCTTCCCCTCCCCTCCCACCCCGTCCAACTCTTAACAAAGTCTCTTTTTTCTATTTGTCATAGGTACAGAAAAATTCACTGTTTCACCACCTTGTCGAATACCACATATGACTCAACATCCCCTCCACTCCCTTCCCCTCCCCACCCCTACCCACCCATACCACCCCCTCCCCATGCCTTCCCTGTTCCATTTAACATTAGAAACTACACTTGCAATTGATGTTTCACATTACAAAAAGTCTTTGAAAAAATCAACTGAAATGAGAAAATTTTCTAGCAATATATCTACTTTGAGTAGTTTTATTCTATATGTGTTTTATTTTATTTTCCTCAAATGAAACATTTAATGTATTACTTAATAGTTTCCTTTTTTCTTCCCTTTTTATGTTTCAAATAGATAGACTCTCTTGGCCATTTAGGTGTTAGAATTATTCTCAATGCTGGCATTCACAAAGAAACAACGATATCATCCTTCTTGAAGAGCCTTCCTACAACATCCAATGGGATTCCTGGCTGCAGGGCTGATGGTAGTTACCAGGCTGACTATGGGGCAGTGTATTCATTACAGACTCACATAGACAATCAAACGCAGGAAAATCTCTTCCAAGCCTCCATGGTAAGAATGGAACTGAAATTATCCTCTTGTATTCTGGTGGATATTTTGTTTTATTGCTTTTAATAATCCAAAGCCAAATGTTTGTTAGTTAGTGTTCTCAGTTATTGTCATTGCTGCTTGTATTAATGTTAAAAAAGTTAACTTTCTACGTTTTCATATATTTTTTACCATATCTATTTTTACAATCCCACATTTCGATTTATTCACAACAGACTGGACTATTATTATCCATTTGCGTTCATATCAGGCTCGGAAAAGACAATTCTGTCCACTGGGATGCTTTATGTAACGACGTGGAGGTTTGTGCACTAGCTGGCCTAATAAGCAGACACATCCTTCAACTTAGGTGTAACGTACATGCTATTACAGCGGTGCGCCCACAAGGAGACGCTGATAACCCAGGGAGGAAAGTAGATACCACTGAGCAAGTGAGGGTAGCATCAGCTGTCTACCCAACAGTGTCACTGATGAACCATGGGTGTGATCCTAATGTGATTGCTAGGTATGTGTCTAAACCAACATTTTAGTAAACCATTGTTCAAAATTTCATTCTTTTGACCTTGCCAGTGCTAAATAACTCTTCCGTGATTTGATCTATTTTTATTTATTTTTTGGGTAGAAAATCATGTAATGGATAACAGAATTTTAGTGAGATTGTACACATACTCTTCTTCTTACTTTGTTATCTGTACGCAAACCTAGTGAAACTGTACTAAAGGCATCTTGGTAATCTGTATCTATACTAGTGATACTGATTACTTGTAGTCTTCTACTCATACTCATACCAATTGGAATTCTACTTATACTCACACTAATGGGAATTCTACTCATGCTCATACCAATGGAAATTATAGTAGGGGAATTATTCTCTACTCATACTTCCAGCAATAGGAATTATACTCATACCAATAGGAATTCTACTCATACCAATGGGGATTATACTCTGCTCATACTCATACCAATGGGAACTATACTCTACTCATACTTCCAGCAATGGGAATTATACTCTGCTTATACTTCTAGCAATAGGAATCATATGCATACTGATACCAATGGGAATTCTACTCATACCAATGGGGATTATACTCTGCTCATACTCATACCAATGGGAACTTTACGCTACTCATAATTATACCAATGGGAACTATACTCTACTCATACTTATACCAATGGGAATTCTACTCATGCCCATGCTATTTTACTGGTACATCTAGTCTGATTCATAATACATCTTACTACATGATAACATGCACCCATGATCACCTCTGTATTATTAACAGTGTTACAGTTACACCCATAACCAGAAAGCCACTGGTATATGTCATCCTCTCTTCTCACACGGTGTATAAATAAACTTCTCTTCAGTATTCTCACCATTTCAAAGAAAAAGAGGACATGCCCAGTAGTCAAATAATTGTGGTTTAATGTAAATATCATTTCCAGGCATTTAAGAAGTAAGGATTACAGCAGGATAAAAATTGTGCCAGGAACAACAAACATCTTACAAAATACCTGCCAATACTGCTACTCTATGTTTTCATTCTGGAACAATTTCCAGATGTCTTCTCGATCAATCTTACCATTTACTTTTATAAAACATTTATTGCTTCACATCTCATGTTTCCGTTTGTAGTTTCAATGGAAGTGATGTCACTATAAGAGCTACCAGAAATATCAAGAATGGAGAAGAAATTTGTCATTGCTATGGTAAGTCTTTGACAGAAGGAGAGATTGTCCCCTCCCCCTTTGTCACCCTCCATCCCCCTCCCCCTTCCCCCTGCACCAATGATTGAAGATGTGTGTTTATATCCAATGTGTTTGTGCAAAAGTTAGACCAAAGACTAAGAAACAAATGTATACTTTTCATTAAAATATCTTGAAGTTAAAGGTTTGCGATATCATGAGGAAAACAAGTTACTGGATGGAAGTCAGGGAGGTACTTCATTCATTTGGTGATAGAATTTGTTTTCTGATACACAAGCATCTTACTCCAGGAACTGTGGTTATTATAATGTTTGACAAATTATTGGAAGAGAAATATTGAATGACAAAATGAATCAATTATTTCTCCCGAAAAACATTTTATGGACTGTCATGAGATAAAACACTCCACAACTGATTTATTAAGAACAAACTTTGGTCTTAGCTCAAAAGTGACACTTCTTAATATTCAATTATTTCTCCCCGAAAAACCATTTTATGGACTGTCATGAGATAAAACACTCCAAAACTGACTTATTAAGAACAAACGTTGGTCTTAGCTCAGAAGTGACATTCCTCAACAATTAAAAAAGAGATAATATAAGTGTGCAGCACTCTGTTATGGCCTGGATAAAGTCCTTCAGGTGAGAGTTTAGCTTACTTCAATATTCAATGACTTCCCTTTCATTTTGCTGGCAATTTTTCCACCAAAATTGTTCACACTCTGTTAAGTTCTTGGCATGTACCCTCATCCAGCGAATTTGTGCAAGAGGCTTTTGTTAGTGGAGTACACTGTCACACTTACGAGGTAGATCAAATATATTCCTATCGCAAGTTTGTCCTCTGAAACCTTGGACTGCTCAATGAAAGTAACTTTAAGTCGGCTGTTATTATAGAAGCTTTGTTGTAAATGTTTGTGAATATTGCTTATATATATGTTTTTTTGCATTTGTTCTGAAATCCTATTACTTTTGAAATATCAAAGATTTCTAACAAAATGGACTAAATGATGGCAGCAATGTTGGCAGCACTATCTGACAACTATTCAATTCTACTACTTGAAAATCCATTTGAGACACCTTTGAAATCTTTAAAATGCAAATTTGTTGGATAGGTTTTTCTTTGAATAAATTATTAACACCTTGCCTCTCACATCATGTATGCGTACAACAGGACTCTTGAATCTCAGTGATATTAATGCAGTGAATGTCGGAGAAATCTGAAGTAAGAGAAGTAATATGAATGTCATGGAAAAACAGACATTGCCAAATTCTGATATTGAAAATGTTGACATTACACTACAATAAGAGTGAGAAAGTTAATGAAATGATTTCAATGTCAATTATTCTGTAGAAGTATTTTCAAGTTTAGCTTTCATTAACATTTGAAATTATATATTTAAAATTTGATAGTATCCAACATTTTGTAGTTCCAGTGATACTCATTTCAGTGGAGTATTAACGATAAATTTCTATGTTCACAGCATTTTTTTTATGGTATTTTAACACTTTACTTTTAAGAATTTCTCTCCCATATCTTTGTGTTCTGTGTAGGATGTTTTAATAAGGTCTTCTCTTGTTAATCAAAAGTGAACTAATGGACTCGAAAAGGCTCCTACCAAATATTCTTGAATTGAAATCTTTTTATCCTCTCAAAGACAAATCCATAATTTTCCTTGAAACACAAAAGGAGGGGGGAAAATGCTAGTGATAATGCTCTATTGCTAGTTAGTATATTATCCTATCTTTATCACTATATTTTCTCTTTTCTTCTCTAGGACCCCACAAGAACCACATGCCAGTTGCGGAGAGACTGAGAAAGTTGAAAGAGCAGTACTTTTTTGACTGTACTTGCAGTGCCTGTCACATGGCTGAGAATGAGACATCTGATTGGTCAATGTTCAAATGCTCCGATTGTGATCAACCTGCAACGTTATTAGATTCAGATCTAGTATGTACAAACCAACAATGCTTGCATAAGGAAAGTGCAAAAGAGAAACTGAAGGTGAGGTTTGATGTTTTTTTTTCCTTTTTTCGTAGGTCGTCAGGATCTAGCCTGGTCGGTTGTCTAGCAATTTTGGTATGGTTCTGGTTTATGGTCACATGGATAGAAGTGGCTTTAAAGTAACTTCCTTCATCAATTTTTTGTTGGAAATTATTTTATAAAATCTCATAATAATGCACTACATTCTGATTGGCCATTCAAGTTTTATATCTGAAAAATATATAATCTTTTAAGAAAAATTGAATACAGCTTAATTAATGTCTGTGTTAATTAATTAAACAATTTGGAAAGAGTCAATTAATTTGAAGCTTTGTAGCTCAAACAGTCTCCCGCACAATTCTTGAGTCGAGGATAAACTTACTAAGGATCTCCTTGAAGTTCTTATTTGTGACGACTGAGATTGTAAAGTTTTCAGAGGAATTTTAAGGACCTCATTTGCAGTTGAGGAATTTTTGTTCAAGAAGCCAGCACATTCCTGTTTGTTTATTTTAATGAGCTTGAGTGAAGGTTGATGGGTTATCTGTAGTTCTGAATGGTACTAGAGACAACCCTTGAGAAGATCATCGTAAACTAAAGTGTAAATTTTCGACTTCTGGTTCGTATTTTTCATCGGGGTTTATTTGCAGAGTCGTGTCTGTGAGGTATTCGGTTTGTTATTAAACTCTTGGCATATGATTGGATGCAGTGGTACAAGTTAATGATGTTATAGCGGAAGCTCTGTGTTTATTTAGTGTTCTACTGCTGAATTTATGGTTTTACACAACTCTGGTGTGAAATGATAAAAATCAGTAAATAAATTATTATTTCAAGTAGGAAAAAAAAAGAGAAATGTTCCCTTTCTTTGAAATATAATAGACTGCTCATTCACTTTGCACATTTGTTGTTACAGTGTTGGTTAGCTTCCATTCATGTTATGTATCACATTCATGTTCACTTTATTCATTAAATACTGTTTGTTAACATAATGCAGCTAGATTCCATCCATTTGCTGGCATTTTCTTTGTTTTTTTCCGGTCCTCTTATACAGCTGAAAAAGAAAGCAGACAATCTATTCCAAGAGGGTGTTCGTTATTGTGACAAGGGAGATGTAGAGAGTAAGTTGAAAGTAACAACATATAATTAAAAAAGATACTTCAGTTTTTTTGAAAAATGTGGAATGATGGTATTTTATTTATTTGTTTTTGAACAGTATTAGACAAAATAAGATTAACATAGGTGAAATGAAGACACGTTTCAAGATTTTTGGACCTAGTGAGCATACAGCAGTGAATAATTTAATATTACATACAAGTTTCATTAGTATTGTCACCCACATTTTAATTTCAATATAAATCATAAGTATAAAAAATGTTAAAGCATTTATGACCTCGCCTTCACTACTTGAACTGAACAGATAAGTAGTTAAGCTAATGAGCTTTATAACTACTGCAATTTTTTAATTTTTGAATAGTATCGAAAAAATTGCCTTAAGCCAATTCAAAGTTCTGCTTTAATATGTCACAAACTCTTTGTAAGTGCTGGCTGAGCAATTCTGAGCTAGAATAATTGCTTCATAGCATTGTGAAGAATAATGCACCTATTACTTTTGGGGGATAAAAACACTAGAGTAAAGTGTTACTTCATTAATAGAATCTGCGAAAAACTTTGACAAAAATGACCATACTTGTTTTGCTCAGAGTTTCCTCCATATGATTCCATGAGGTAGTGTGGAAACAACTTGATATATCAGTAATGCTTTCCAGGTGCCTCAACGCCTTAGACAAGTTACAATGTTAAAGTTAATGCTGTACTTACTGATGTATTAAAATATTTTATGAAGGTTCTCTTCTGTACAAGAATCTCTAAACTTCCCATTTCAAGCAGTTAAATGCTCTTAGATTTTCAAACGCATTTTAGAGTCAAATGCGGAATTGGTAAAAAAGAAAAGGAACAATGCCCAAACTTGTCCGACCTTTGACCTCGGTCCCATCTGCAGCTAACCCTCTTGGTTTATCCATCCCATGGAGATTTCATCATATAGATGTGTAGCATACTGTATGTGTACCTAATTTAAGAAATTTGCATATAATAAACAAAGTCTTTGATGATGTTTCACTTCTGACACCGTTGAACAGGTGGTGTCTTCTTTACACTAGTATATCACTCAGTTTCACAAATGTTGTAATAAATTAAGGGAATATGTTTTTCATTTCTTATGATATCGTGCAAAAGTTGCAAGAAGATCGTTAAGGGCCAAAGTTATTTCTGGTGCACTTTTAGAGATGGTGGTTACCTTGACCTGATTTTTAGAGTCCTTTTGAAATGATTCAAATCTCATTTTTAGGTGATAAACCCCATGTGATCTTGCACCCCCCCTCCCCCCTACTTCCTTTGATTTAGAGCCGGGCCTCATTAGGTATCTCATTTGTCAGATCAGTCCTGTGGTAGATTTCAATAGATCCCACAAAAAAATATATTGGCCCACAGTGTTACACTAATCATGCATGTGGGTTGTAAATAAAAAAATCTTTCTATTACCTGTCATAAGTGGTGATTGTGGGGCAATACTTCCAACCAGCTAAACTTCAACTTGAGTTTAGGGATTTTTCTGTAGTAACTTGGTATCATGGTGTGCTTTCAGTAAATTGTCAAGACCTCAGTGTTGTATGATCTTCACATGCAATTTCAGTCATTTGACTTCAGACAGATGGAAATGGTTTATTTTTGTTTCATCTTTGATAGAATCTTTGCAGCTGCTCCAGCAGTCATTACATATTCATGAGATGGTTTTATTCAAACACCACAGAACCATCGCAGAAGTGAGAGACAGCATAGCTCGATGTTATGCTCTTCAAGGTATAAATTTAATTAATAATGCATTATTTAAATAATAATTTTAGAGTAAAGCTGAATAAGGAAACAATCACACAATTTGTATTGTCCTGTTCTGTGCTTCAGGAGTACAAAAAAAGGTTATAGAAGAAGAAAAGTGTTGTCGTTGATATTTGAAAGTAAATTTTTGGTTAGGACAAACCACATCAGTTCTCTTGAGCAAAATCTGGATTACAGTAACATATTTTTTACTTTCTGCCAGATTACAGTCATTGCTTGGACTGCAAAAACTTGACAAATTTCATCATGATGATTTAATTAAGCTCTAGACAATTGTAGCCTACCTCTGCGAGGTAGAGTTTTGTATTATATCAGTGAACATTTTTATTAAAATAAAGTAACCCATTTTCCCCAATAAATTATAAGCCTAGCATAGGGAATAATTTTATCGTCCAAATCTTGAGTAGCAGTTTTGAAGTGTCTGAACTTTGTCTCTTATAAACTACCATGGTTTCTGTGTCAAAAACAACTGCTATACACCTTTGCACTTGTCCAGCAACTTGACCATTGTGTGTAGAATATTGCAGTGTGATACTGGATACTGGATAAATTATTCCCTGTATGCTATGTGTAGCAGTAGGACCTAAGCTACACGATAACTTTCGTTGCTAGGCTAGGCTAAGCTAACTGAGCTACACAATAACGTATGTTGCTAGGCTAGGCTAAGCTACCTAAGCTACACAATAACTTACCTAGCCTAGCAATGTAAGTTATTGTAGTAGCTTAGGTCCTGCTGTTACATATGTACCTCCAACATTATACACACTAGGTCATGTCAGTATGCATGTATGTAAATATGTAATTTCCGTATCAGTATATATAGTACTCTATCGTTTAAAATAATATTTTTGTATTTTCTCTGAACATCTAAGGTGATTTTATCCAGTCAGCTGAGCACCTGGAAGTAAGCATAAAGATTATAACAGAATTGTATGGAAGAGAAAGCATTGAATACGCTCATGAACTTCAGAAACTGACTCAGATTCTGTTTAATGGGTAAGTGAACTAAAGTAGAACCCCCACTCCCCTGACACCCACATCAAGCAAGAAAGCAACATGCTGATGACATCTTTAAGGAATTCTGATTCATCCTGACAGAAATTTAAAGTTCGCTGAGTCTCCAGAGAGATACATTTAAGGAAAGGATAATTGTATCAAACATTTTCGTTGTAATCTCACTGACATCCATCTCTTGTTACACTAGTGGATTATTCTCAACTTTTTTAAATTTAATCATGATTTTTATCTCTTGTTTTCCTAATTATACAGAAAACAGATCAAGAAAGCTAAGAGGGCTATCACCCAAGCACTTCCTCTTCTTTCCCGTTACTACGGCAACCAACATGAATCAGTTCAGGAGTTGTTGGAGATGCAAGCCTGTCTGTTGTCGTTGTGATTTTGTTAGTCTTCATCAGTTCAAGTCTAGCAGATGTTCAGTATTGAACACAGTACTAAAATACTGAATATTATCATCTTCGGTGACAAGACAATTCAGGGATGAATTCGGATGATATGCCCGGCCGGAAACTTTAAACAATGTTCAAAACATGCCTTCGAGGGATTTCAATTACACCAATACTGATCTATTTTTTGTGTCTGTACCTAAAGCTAAAAAATGAAAAAGAAAATTATGTGACAGAAATTGTCCTTGCAGTGACAAGATATGGAACTGCTGGTGGAGAAGACCAAGTCATGTTCTGCAGATTGTAATTTCATTACCTCTGACAATATGTTGTATATTTCTTCAACAATGAGAAATACCATCTTTAAACTGAATGCCATCATGGTTGAGTAGCAAAAAGCCAAATGTATGTATGTATGTATATGTGATCTTCCCGCAAGCAGGAACTCGCGAAAGAAGCCATGGAGGCTTATAGACTCGCAAGCTGACCGAAGTCAATCTCTCGGCACACATCCATTTAACGTCCATGTCGGGAAGTTGTTATTGAACAACACCCTTGCCAGACGACAAACATTGCTGTCGGCGGGAATCGAACCGGGGATCTCATGACTGGGAGACGCCGGCGCTAACCACTAGGCTATACACTCCGCCTATGATTATGTATCTGCCAAATGATTATGTATAAATAAGAGCAAAAAATATAAACCAGAAGAGAAACAGGCATAAGAGAGTTGGCTTCTAAAGTAACACTGCAGAGGAAGGAATGAAGATAGAAGCAGAAGGGAACCTACATGTTGCTCCACACACCTCACCCCCCACCCCCATCCTGTATGAGGATGAGTTTAATGCCTAATAGTAATAATTCACTGAACAAGTGCAAATATTTGCCCTGATAGAATGGACAACATATTCTTTAACATTGCAATGTGTTTATAAAAGGTGTTAAGCACACATTTATTAAATACAGTACTGGCAAATTATGGTTTGCAGGTGATAGTCATATCAGTTTAAATCCATTGCAATTAAAATCGATCCAAATGCAGAAGAAAAAAAAAACTAGAAAAAAAAGACAGTAGTAGTAAAACTCTGTATGGCTCTTGTTTGGTGAAGTCTCTGCAACAGAATAAATCTACTTGTTGTTTAAAACTTTAAAATCTTGCTTTCTATTTATTGTAATCCTTGTTAATTCCACCATTTTGCACATGACACCCTGAAACAGGATTGAGATTGCAGGTCCACCCCCCTCCACTCCTCCCCTCTTCTGAATTTGTGTATATAATGTTACCCAAAATGAGCACATTGGACACGAGGGCATTCCTTATTTCTTAGACATTTGCTCATACACCTCCATATTTCGGTAGTAGTTTTGGTATCTACTGTTAGTCGTGTATTAGAACCTCTCAGCGAACACATCCTGGATCTGCCTCCCCCCCCCCCCCCCACATTGTACCCATCTTTGACATAGAGAACTGTTTGAGTCTACTCGGCCTACTGTCATGGAATGTCTGGGTCTGGGAGAACAATCTTTTATGATAGTTTCATTCTGTATCAATCTTACTTTAAAGTAGTGTTGTTGAACAGCAGTTTTGTCCAATCCTACTGATTGTTGTTGAAAATAAGACTGCCATGGATCAAACTAAGACATTTCTTTTTAAAAGAATGTTGTAATGAACAAAAAGTAATCAATGATTTCATTCAGTTCTCGACATGTTGCCAGGACACTTTTCATAATAGTATTAATCCTATTAAAAAAAATTATTAAAAATAGGAGCACATTGGAAAATTTTTCAAAATGATAAGAAAGCTTTCCACCTCTACTATTATATGAAAAGAAAGTTTAGTAGGTGAAACGAATGACCAAAATTTTTCTTATGGGATATTAGTATGAAATAGCATCTTGAGAAAGTATCGAAACTATAACCCAAAATGTTCCCTTTAAGTTCCATATTTTATTTTATTTTATTTTATTTTATAGTAAGCTGAATAATGTTTCTTCAGCTTATTTGGAATTTAGTCACACATGTTGATTCTATCTCCCTGGCCAATGGGTGCTTCACCTCTTCGTGTTTGTAATAAATTTCAGGAGCAGAGCATGACATGTTTTACAGTGGTGGTTGTATCCCCCTTGTGGGTCCTTTCCCAGCAGATAACCTCCCCAAATGTTACCATCTGTGGAGATTTTGTATCCAGTTCATGTTTAACTTGATACATACACCAGGGGGCAGTTACTTATCCTGTGTAGAGGAAATACCCACCATCTTTTCTTTTATTTTCTTTTTTTTATTAGTTTTTCTCCAAAAGTGATCAAGCAAGTCAACTTTTACAATATTTAACTCACCTGTCTCCTCACAACAACTGCAACTACCTTACAACAACTTTTGGAATGTTTATCAATTAAATGTCGATAATTAGTGGGTTGTGTTTGGGGGTACCTGTGAACCCCCCCCCCCTCTCCCATCTGACCTGGCTGTCTCTAGGGTTACTGTAGACAATAATATGTCTCGATGATAGAAAAATGCCTTATGTTGACGTTGGAGCATCACTGGTGACCCTCGTTTCACTTTGTAGCATATTTGATGGCAATATTGATGACATGTCATTGGTGTAGAAAATGTGACTTGGAGAAGGCAAGGTTAGAGGAGACATTAATAACCCTCTCCCCCTCACTCCCCTCTCTTCTCCTTCTAAATATAAACAATTAGGATTGATTTTAGAAGCCGTAAATAGGCCTACATGAAGCAGTTATAGCGCCGGGTTTTTACATCCGGGCAAGTTGGACTCGTCCATAAGATCTCCCGATCTAGGTCTCCTCCAAAAATGATAAGGAATGGAAAAGCAAGGAAACGGAACAGGACTTAGTGAACTAGCTTCAGCAAAGGTCTCACTTTTGGAAGTTCCAGCCTGAGTATGTTCCTGTCCTCCGTCCACTTTTCTCAGTGCTAGCTAAGAAATTAAATTACAATCCACGACACAGCTGGATTATTCAACTGAATCCTTGGAAAGATTGCCGGGCAATTAAATGACCAATTTTTACTTTCACATACCTCATCATCTTTGAAGTATCTCAAAGAATATACAAAAACTATTGACAATGCAACAGTGATATATAGCCTTAATAAAATCAGGACGGCAGCTCTCTGGTTAAATAGCTTGTCGGGTACGGCGGCTCAGAAGCAGCATTATCGTCAGTCGAACCTTAAATTTAATGTCGTCAGTGTTGAACACAAGTTGAAAATATGCTAAACATTACAAGAAGAATCCAGAACTTTTCTCCCTAAGGTTCGATTATTTCCAGACATTGAGAATAGGTGGCTTAAAATGTGTCGTTAATTTTTACATTTCGTATACAGTTAAAATATGCTATCAGTCCAAGTTATATTTTCATAAACTTATTAACTTTTGAGAAATGACCCTATAAACACATGAGGCTCATTAATTTGCTGGATTATTTAAGTTAGTCTAACATACAGGTCAATTAGGTCAGGTCCTCATTTGCAACACAAAAGGCTCATTAAACATACGACTTAAATGGCCCCAAATAAACACGTTTACAATGCATTACAAATTTGTAAAAGAAAGATGTCGGAATATCTTCCAAGGATGTGCCTTTGTTAATATGAGAAATAAAAACATGTTTTTACCGTATAATTGGAATTTATTAAACGATGGATTAATAGGCCCATTTACGTCTCCGTTGAGGAGCCGACTTCATCATCAATTAAATCGTAATGTAAGATTCCAAAGAATTAATGTATTTTAAATCTGAATATCTTGAGAAACCGGAACAGCCGTGTAAATATACATTACTAGCACTGAAATTGTGCTTGGCACTGAGCTACAAATAGCATCATGGCCGGGCAGCATTCCGGACAGGATGATAATTCCCTAGAAAATGGTCGGGCCAACCTCATTTTACATGCAGGAGGACAGAATTGTTACACAGGGAGCGTCTAGTACTGTCAGCTGAAATACTAAAATTTGTTGTAGTGACGGAATATCACGGTGGCCAATATGTACCCCGACGGATTCGGGTTTTGGTAAGGAAGTGAACCTTCAACATGGACGTGCTGTGAGCGGGACAAAAAAAAAATCGAAGAATGAGGGTGTAGTTGTGCGGTCGTTGAATGCGGAAACGGAAACATATTCAAAATTGAGATGTCAAATGGTTCATTCTGAGGTATATTTCAACTATAAATTAGGTCTTAACGAAACTTGGGTTGGATAATAAATACGGTACTTTAAGTTTGAATTTTGGAATATCTCCCGACAACGATATTTCCTCAACTGACGATGTAGGTGGGGAATGTCGCACTTGCCACCCCTCCCCCTCCCCTCCCCCTCCCCTCCCCCTCCCCCTCCCACTCCCCATTTGTATACGCCACTGATTTGATACAACACGGACCCTTCAATACTTTTTAACAGCGGTGAATTTCGAGCGTGTCTGGTATGTGGTGCCTGCCTCCGCTGGCGGCAATTGTAATATTACTGGACATGGGTCTGAATCCTACATCCCCCCCCCCCCTCAAAGTTGCGCGTCCGCAATCTCAAACCTGTATCGGGGTTTCTAAGTGTACAAGCGCGCGTTCGATGCTATAGGTTAGCGCTGCTCTGTAAAATCTGATCTGGTATGCATTATTTTGTTAGATGCCAGAAACTGTTTGATGCTATAAATGTATGTGGCATTGGCCTATAGTGGAATATTTCCACATGAATCGTTCAATCTTCATAACCCATATAACACGGGTCAAGAAACTTAATGTTTACGACACACTCAGCATGTGACACCACTCTAACGCTCCAATTATTCTGTTTTAAAGGCTAATTCGAACACAAAAAAACTATAAAATCCACGCCGTGTATGCTTCGATTGTTGAATAACATGTGCAAGACCCGCTAGCACTGTACACAGAAATAAGAGTCAAACTGAGTCAATCACCTGGATTAGTTCATTTTAAATAGTACAGCCGACAAGATCAAGGTTATAAGAATTGGATGTCATTACCAAACCGACGCAAAAGGCAATCACAAGCCACCTTTTTGCTTTAAGAATTGATAAGTGAGGAAGGGTAATTAAAACGAAACCAAAAACCAGGACTTTGAACCAAGTGATAATATTGTAAAATATACCGGGAATATTGATGGGGTTGTGAAATTTGTCACCCTCTCTCCTCTCCCACTGGGGTGGAAAACCAGTAGGCCTATCATCTAATTACCCCGTTTGAATGAACCTGTAAGTTTTATGCTTTTCATGAGGTTGATATTTTTCTTTGAAAACAGTCTCTGTGTAGGCGTAGAAAAAAGGAACAAGAGGGGTACAGCAAGCCACCCCCCTTCCACACACACACTTTTCAAAGTGAGGTGGAGGATTGTTTTCATTTTCGATTGAGGGGTACAGCCTGTGGCAGTGCTAGATCATTCAGCTGGATCCTTTGTATTTGCAAAAAAAGAGTGCCCGCCAACCATTTTTTTTGGTGTGACTAGGGTTTATTTGTTGTAAAGTCGTGTGAGAAGGCATTGCCCAATTGATACAAGACTCAAACCCTCAACTTTGTGATATTTACAAGGAATTATCCCAACTGTTGACATTAAATAAAGAATCTATCTATCTATCTATCTATCTAATATGATCACGACCGGGGCGACATACTCACAACGACCTTCAATGGTGGCTCGCAACCAGGCGCGTAGCCAAGGGGGGGGCGAAGGGGGCAGCCGCCCCCCCCTTGAGCATATTTTTTTTTTAATTTTTTTTTTTTTTAATTTTTTAAAATTTTTTTTTAATGTTTTTATGATATCGCTAGTAATTTCAAAAGAGAAAATGCTAAGATGCAACTAACAAGGCCTGGGAAGTGCCATTTCCAGCGATCTGGGAGGCATTTTCAGCCAAAATTTTCTTGTACGCTTCGCGCCAATCATGGTGGCGCTACGCTTAGATAGTATGTAATGCCATATCTACGGCTCTGAAAATTTTTCTACATTTTCGCCCCCCCCTTGGCAAATTCCTGGCTACGCGCCTGCTCGCAACAATTTTCGCAGGTATAATATCCATGCGGGCGTCTTGCCCCGCCAATTTCAACAGTACTAGGCGTTGGGGTGACTCTTAATATAACTTAGGTGACCATATTTTCCTGACTGGAATCAGGGACATTTATTGCGTGACTGATATGGGGGAGGGGTACACCCCCTCCCCTTTGGAAAATTTTCAAGTGCCTAAGGTGCTTAGATGTAAAATGATGATACTTAGAAGCACTTTTTAAATCAATTTTATTTTCAAAAATGTAGCTTTTTTTTAGATGAAATTTACTTACTTTACAAAAGAGTGCTAGGCTAGATCGATCTAGCATATTTTAACAGTGTTTCCACTTTACACTGGCCCACCTGAAATACTGGTTAGTTCCGTACTGCGACTACACACTTACATAACTTTTGTTTTTACAATTATTTACTAGTAATGTGGGATATTTTTGAAATTCCTGAACATTTTGACGAATCGGTGACATTTTCGGGGACACTTGTTCATCGGGGACAGCACACTGTAATCGGGGACTGTCCCCGAAAACCGGGGACGTCTGGTCACCTTATCTTAATACCCTTCATATCCCGACCCCACCAATCTCAAGAATGTTGCACAGATGCCCTTCATTGAACAAGCGTAAAGATGATTCAAACACAACCATAACTACAGCACCTAAAGAAAATGTGCATCAATTACTAGCAATACGAATTACAACTTGCTAAACAATATTTACAACAATCCTGAAGATATTAGTGAGTGTAATCATTGATTCCGCCACCATAAAAGTACTTACAATGGTGGTTGAACAGTTTGCTCCCTTTTCATAATTTACCTTTCCCTTACTCTTTGCTCTCCTCATCCCCTGGCTAGATTCCTTCATCTTGTCCTTTCGATCGTTTGCTATCAGGGGCGTACATTTTCCATTGGGGAAAAACCCATTCACCCTTCCCCATCTTCTCCACGTATTTACCCTTATTTGTCATCCTCTTGGCCTTCCTCCACCTTGGCTTCCGTTCTCTGCCTTCCTGTATTTACCCGTCTTCTTGATCCCTGAATCTCCAGCAGACGACACAAGTATATGAGAGGGAGTTAGTCTAATTGGAACAGCCGATTTCTCGCCTATTTTGAACAGGTACTTTCTATACATTTATCCAACACAAAGCTCCCACAACAACATCCACACACACTCACGTATACGTATTAACGAGTAATTGATACCGATAGTGAAATCGGTAGCTGTCATAAGATTACCACTAATGTCAGGAATTTAACGGAATATATGGATAGGTATAATCGTAATGTCAGTCATTGCAAATATTTTGACATCATGTGGAGCAATTGAACGTGTAAGATGGAGGCAGCGGAGCCAAGATCTCGCAGAAAGGTAAGAAACTTTAGGCCTACGGTTTTCACTTTCGTGCAAATCAATGTCAGCCACAAATTCACCGTTCATGATTACGTTGCTTGCGACGCTGACTATCGTGAAGACCGTAACCAAGCACAGTCTAGATCAGCGTAGGCTGTGGTGTACTCAGTGTGCTATGAAGTATGATCCAACCATTCAATAGTGTGATGTTAGGGACTACACTATTATTACAAAAGCATTTGTTTTGGTTGCCATATTATATGTGAACCACTTTACCCTTGTCATCAACACTGCTGTGAAGTAAATAAAATATAGGCAATATATTTTAGTGAAACCGAAAATGATAGACCACTGGTAGGATAGGTGCTCGTGTTACACTGTTAGCTAGAGTACATTATGACCCAGGCTACAGTACTGGCTACGCAGTTTTTAATAAGTCCTGAATTTCCGTCTTAGCTGCTAGCCTAAGCACCAACTGAATACCACAATTAGAAGAAGCAAAACCTCTATTACTGAATGTAGTCTTACTGTGTTTTGGAAACACACCACACGAAGGGCAGTAATTGCAGAATACTAGGCAACTTGTGAACAACAGCTTACGAAACTGGTATCGTTGTCGCTGTCAGTCTAGACATTTTAAAACATTTTAGCAAAATCACTCTTTGACAAATTGCTTTTGAGAAAGACTCGACACACATTGTTTCCAGCATTTTTTAGAAATATTTTAAGTCCAACAGATAGCTTTGCTGGCTACGTTGTGAGAGGGAATTTTCAAGTATTAGCAGTTTGTACAGGAGTCTTTTTTTAAAAATAATTACTGTTTGAAAATATTTTAAGTCCAAGGTTAGTTTGCTCTGTGGTTGCACAAACAAAACAATCATTGTCAAAAAAATTTGGTGACCAGGAGCATTTGGTAATAATATTTCCATAGTTGGTTGGAATGTATTGCCTTATCTTCAACGGTACTTTTTAATGTTAGTATCATCTAAATTTTGTTCCTTTTTTTGCCTCACCAAAAAGGCAATAGAATACTTCACAAAATGGGAGATCCACAAAGACACATTAGTCACACAGGAATTAACATTACTTTCCCTGTGAGATTTATGTTACAAACCAGATATTGTAGCAGTGGTCTCATTTGTTATAATTGTAAGTGAAAGTAAAGGATTCAAAGTTAAGATGTGTAGTATTGTATTTAGAATCTATCCTTTGAGGTGGATCATTACAGTACAAATTGCAACTACAGTAGTCCCACTGGCACTGTAACTATAAAACTTAGTAAGAATTTACCAGAAATTTGAACTGTTTTAACAACAAATGTTGTACAGCTACTTTGGTACACCTATCATACTGTACTGTATGTAATTTGGGTTTTAGATATAATACTCACCTTGCTATCCAAACTGTTTTACCACTTTCCCACAGGGACACAATCCTCACTGCAATTCTTGAAATGCTTTAGTTTAGCTTTAAAGTGAATCCCAGTTGATTGTTTTCTAGTACTACTGTTGTCTCCTGTCATCTCTTTTAACTATGAATATATACATCATACAGTACTGTAGTAAATAGCTTAAAAGCCGATTTTGCTTTGAATTGGTAAAAATTTTATGGACTGGCATATTTGACAGCTCATTTTTAATAAGTAAGAGAAGGTACTGGAAAGTGGAACTGAGCTAGAATATTTACCATGTAGTCGAACTAAGAAAAATGAAATTAGGGATAAACTTATGTATGATTTTCAAATTATGCAAAAGTAATTAGTGGCATTACGTTAAATTATTTAGGTATAAAAAATTAATGATAAATCATGAACAGTCCATAAATCTCAAATTTGTTGCAGCCAAATTGTTGTGACCACAAACGGTACTTAGCTCTCTGAGTCATATATGGAGTTACATCACCTGTTATGATTGTACTGTTGATGGCTTGGCCAATTGACGTAAAGCAACAACCTAAACCACTCAATGCAAGGTTAATCGTGGATTTAACAAAATGGTCCAAAGCTATATTGGAAGGGCCCAAATGGTCTTGACGGTTTTCAGTTAGGCTATTAGTTGACCAAAATACAGATCTAGACTATAGATGGTTTTAGCTACATTTCTCCTAGAGCTTTGATTATAGGGATCGAAAAGGGATCAGGTCTCTCTGAATCATTTATGGTAGTATCATCCTTAAAATATTGACATGAAAAAGGTTTGAGTAAGTTTGTTATTCCATATCATGTTCGAGCACCGCTAGTCTACAGGTAATGTACTGGCAAAAGTCAGTAAAACCAAATGTCATCCATTTATAGAATTGAAAAAAAAGGATTCATCATCTTTCTGTACAGAATGTTGTTCTCTCTTATTTGAGGACCTTCTGAAAATATGTTAAAATAAATGTAATTTATCTCCCCCATGTTACTAAAATTATCTTAAGATGTCTAAACAGAATTTTGAAAGGGTCATTCATGACAAAAGTGGTTAAATAATGCCCGACATAGTTTCCCATAGCTTCTATTGATGAAATGTCTATAGCTACAAAGACAGTCGGATTGGAGGAACACCAGGTGCCAATGGTTGATCCGTTGATGTTATAAACAAGCTTCCATTTGATGGGATTTCTAACATTTATGTGACCCTATTTGAAAGTGACTTGTAAACTGTGACTGTTTTAATGGCGAAGAAAAACATCTATCAAGTTCTTTTACCCCCACCTGGTTTTTAGGTATCAAGAAATAAAATGTCAAAAGAGAGGATACAGTTCTATCATTTGTGTATATGTAATGTTATTATATATGACAAACAATTTTTTGGCGAAGCATGTTACATCAAAGATGCATACAGTAAGTGCTAGTACAGGAGAGGGAACAGGTCATCCAGTGAGGAATCGTACAGCGCATAGATACATAATGGTCATGTTGAGCCAGCGAAGTAGCCAGGAATTTGAAATGGGGGTGAGCACATTATGCGATTGATATGGGAGAGGGTTCTGAAAGGGGGACAGGTCGCTCCTCCTGGCTTTGTCCCTGTGTTGAGATGTACAAGTGTAAAGGTGTATACATAGCAGTTTTTGTATTCAAATGAGAGCAAAAATTCAAAGCCTTAAAAAAATACACAAAAACACAAAAATTTGAACACTACATTATTCCTTGCGGTATCTTACAATTTGGGGGTAATTTGTTTTAATCTAATATTTGCATTACTTAAGTAGTGTACTGCAAAACTGTTTAACATAATTCATAACTTAATGTGAAAGAATAAACAATTAGAGTTCTTTATTTTCATGAAATTGCACCAATGTAAATCTAATACTAGAGTATGAAAACATATTAAGTGTTTGGAAGAGTAAGCACTTAGTACATGCCCGTGGGTTTTAAATACTGTATCTTGGAAAATGCCTTTACTTGAGCAAATTCTTTTGCAAAGTGAAAACAACCCCACTTTAGTAGGTACAGTACTGTACCATACAGCAATAACTTTCAATGTGATGTGTACATGATGTATTGTAGGATAGTTTATATAATGGTCAATTGTTGTTGTAAGAAGATAACACAAGTTGGTCCCCCTGCACAGTTTATTCACAGTGTTGTAAAGTTTGTTAACTTTTAGTTTATGTAGTGAGTCACTTTTAGCTATTCAAAACTTCAAATGTAAGGTAAACCACAACTGCTATTCCATTTAAACCAGACAGTCATTGTCTTTTTCCCTTGATGTTAAGAGGTAAAAGAATGTCTAAATGGGAATCAGTGGTCAGTGAAACCATTCTGTATGAATGTCACTGAACAACTGGAGATCCCTAACAGTTTGAAAAATCAATAGAATCTATGACAAAAGGTTTTGACTGTTGGTCGCCTTGATAGGGTTAAATCCTTCCCCCCTGAGTGTGAACAATGGTTCTGTTTGCAGTCGTAGATTATTTCAGGGTACTGTAACCTCCTTATCTTATTCAAAAAACCCAAGTCAGGTCTTGTTGTCAGTGATTTGTCAAGTGAGACCATTATTTTGTCCCTTTCTTAGGAATTAGAGAGATTTTTGAGGAATTAAATGAAAAGCTATCTGTGAAGTTGATAAATTTCCCTCAATAAGTAAGTCTCATTGTTAGAGGCCTACTTTTTTAATTCTGAAGCAAATCAAAAGCCAAGGACAGAGGATTGCTGAAATTGAAAACAATCCTCATTTAAGTCGCATTTTTGCCACTCTCTCTTTTGGGGGGCTGGAATGCAGGATTTTACTGTTTGGTAAATATTTAATAGATAAGTGTAAGAGGATTTTATTTTAAATCGTGTTATAAGGGATGAGTCAGGAAGATTTAAAAAAAAAAAAAATAGTAAAGCGTAGAAATTCAAGAAAAGATGATTAAAGTATAGATCTCTCTCTTTAACAATGGAATGTCAAAAACTTAGATATCTTTCGATTTTGGTGTCCCTGAAGGTTAATTGCACGGGCTCCTACAGGTAGGACCTGCAAATAATTTGAGTTAAAGCTTGTAGACGTGAAGGACACTTGAAGATTCTATGCACCATTCTAGACCCAGTGTTTTGATGGACTTGGAAAGTAACAGCAAATTCCTGAGCACTTCAAAAGCAGGCGAATGGCATAGAAATGAGGCTTAAATTTTTAGAACCTTTTACAAACTTAAAAGTTTACAATATGCAAATTTATGCAAACACTTGCAAATTGTATTAATTTGAATCAAAGAGCCCAAATTTATGTTGCTTCTCATTGGATGTTTAAGTTTTAAAACCATTAGTTAGTAGTGAATTTGTTCCATTTACAAGTCCTGAGAAAGAAGAGAAAGTATATGGTTAACGGTTTCATAGAATCATCTTGAGACAAAACCATATTTTTTAACCTTTGGGCCATTCTCTGGAAAATGAAACTGGCATGAAAAACTAATGTGTTCATCAGGACCAAATGTTATATTTTTTGTTTTAGAGGGATACCTCAAGTTTTCTGTTTCATATTTTTTTCATTAAAATTACAACCATAACATACCAATTTGCATAAATTTGCATTATTGCAAGTTTTAGCCAAAATTTGTAGTTTTTAACTGTATATTTTTTTTTCTGCATGAGTATCTAGAAATAATATTTCAGTTATCAACTATGACATGGAGGCAGTTTAAAATGGGTTAATTTATTTCATTCCTAAAGCAGAGGTTCCTGATCTTCAATTCTTCGTTAATAATAATTAGCATCATTTTGCAATTAGTTAGTCATCTTGAGACAAACCATATTTTTGAACCTTTGAACTATGTATTTCATTTTTTTTTAAATTTATGCTACAGAAGCAGTGAGTTACACAGTGTTGTTACACATTGTTAAATGAAAAAATTATATTGTACAAGCATGCACATGTATATATGTATGTATGTATAGTTGTATACATATTTAAACAAACTCCAGAGTAGGTTGTTTTGTTGACCTTTCTATAATGATAAACACTATCGATGCTACTGTAAGCAACTTTTATTCTTCTCATGGTAGCTATTAATTGTAGTGACCATGAGAATGAAAAACATGATCAGAGAAGGGAGAAAATCCAATGACCCTCACCATGTGTATTAAACAGTCCAAATTTCAGTTTCTCAATGATACGGAAATTGTAAAGACTTGAAAAAATAACTAAATTGTAGTCGCTAGGAATTTTGATTACATAAACTATTTCAAATGAAATTTATAGTTGGCTTAAGTCAAATACTTAGTGTAATTTGAATTGAACTGCATCATTTATCCCTATTGTATTTTGTTCTCAAGGCTGGTTTGTTTAACTGTTGACTTCCTTAACTTTGCAAATATTTATTTCTTTCATTTTGGGGGGGGGGGTGAGAGAGGGGCAGAGGGAGGAAAAAGAAGATAGACCCAAATATATTTGATCAGCTAGTTAAGTACTGTTGTTTCTAACCAAGATCAGTTATCCTGTTCATTTTCATTTCTGAACTTGACATTGAGTACTAACAAGCTTGAATTTGAGTGTTGATCTTTTATCTTGTAAATTTGCTGTTGGCCCACAACAATTGTTTGTACAAAATAACAAAGCAATGAATCAATTGAGTGTTAGTAAACAGTTTTAACATCATTTTGAGTTCAGTAATTATCAAGGGTACTTGTGTCCTCAGGAAAGATAAACCTAGATATTACAGTCACAAGTTGAAGTTATTAATCTATCAAGTTTATCAGAACTACCACCCAAAATGAGTGTCATTCTGATAACGGCTCAGAGCCCTTCTGGTCACAATTATTCAGAAGGGGTCTGAAGCAGGTGCAACCCAAATCCTGATTAATAGGTTGTGTTTTGCCTTTTTGGTTATATTTTGCTTTAAAATATATATAAATATATTACTTGTATGCCACTTTCTAGCTTAAATATTTGAAATTTCAGATGTAGGACAAATTTGCTGACCACTGCCAACCTGCCATGGTCAATCATTTCTCCACAGTGGACTCCAGGTTATGTCCCCTATGGCCGTCAGTGATTGTAGAACTAGTGTGCATTTCACAGATGACCAAGATTGTCTCGTAACCTAAATTGTTGGACATGTGTACCTGGTGCGGAGGAGATCACAGGGCAATTCTCATAACCTAATTCAGTCATATCAAGTTAAACCATTTGCTATATTAAAATGGTGCATCAAAACAGGTATTATGAGGGATGTCAAGATCAATAGCCTAAAGCATTAATTCAGCATGAACTTGACACATATTTTTATGCAGTAAACTAAAGTTTTTATGATATGTTTTTATCCCTAACCAGGCTTACAGCTTTACCCCAGAGGTAGCAGAAAGGTTTTCATTAATATACAGAACCCCATAAATTTCCGGTAACTTACAGCTCTAGCTTATTAGTACGGTGTGTTGTAGGAATGTGGATGTCATATGAGAGGCCAATGACCTCAAATGAAGTCAAAAAGATCATTTTTGAATGTCATATTTTTAGTCCTAGATCAATTTATCATTCTACTTTGGCTGAGATGCTAAATAAGCAGTACTGTATAATATGCGCATATTTAATTGATTACTTTGATGGAATGATACTTCACATTTGTTGGTTGAATTCAGCTGACTCTCACAAACAAAGGAGATCATCATAGTTTGCTCTAGTAATTGAAGTAAACTCTGAAAGTAAAAATATTAGAGTTTAAATTAAGTAAAGAAATAGTGTGGAAAATTTCCAATTGTGGGTAGTGTGGGTGAAGTGACTCGAACTGGGAACCTTATGATTGGAAGGCATCGGCACTAACACTCCTTAGTGGAACCAATTTTCATCAACATCAAGTAACAACAAACTCATATTACTGATTAAAATTCAAAGAAGCAGTCTAAGTTTGTTCCAACGAGCAATATCACAGTTTGAGTAATATTTTGTCGATCAATTTTGCGTAAAACTGCATCAAGAACAAGGTGGCGGTAGGTTAGAGAGCTCAGTTTGGAGCACATCGAATGTAAATGTAATCCTTGTTGTATTTTGTGTTGATCGAATTTACCAAAATATTGGCTTTTATCAATATGGTCTTTCTTATATTTTGTTTGTTATAATATAAGCCTCCATAAGCTAAAGCTTTATAGATCTGCTAATGGGGAGTAAACACACGTGTGCATATTCTAAGATTATAGTAGTTACGTAATTTAATATGTTCAAAGGTATCTCGGAAAACATGTCAGTCGCCAATTATTACCAGTTGATGGAACCTTTATCTATACAGATAGGACCGGTATTACCCAAGTGAAATGCTTCACTACTGTTAGCAAGTAATAATACTCATAATATGCCCAACACTAATTAACTTCTCTCCTTCCTCAATTTTGACCAAACATGAGTCCTTTGAAATTAACTGTTCAAGAACATCATGTTGACGTCCTATTTGTTAAGTTCAGTATACTGTGTAGTATGTATATACTGTACATGTTCTTCTCCCATCAGAAATTTCAGGGAGAAGGAAACTCATGAATTAGAAATTGGAAACCTTGTCAAAACCCTGGATGTTTCCTCGAAACCATTTACTGTCCAATGTACCAGCGTACATTGAGGGCAAACATTACAGATGTAACGCTCGAAGTATGTTCTAGGTTTATGTCTGAGTTTGAGTATGGTGATAAATTTCATGTCGTAAAAGGTATTTATGATTCCCACAGCCGTGACATTTTTGAAAAATTGATGGATCTCCACGATTATTTATGCAACCAAGGTGCAGAATATACATATATTTATATATCTATATACTGCTTTTTGTTCACGAGGCCCTTTCTTGTTTCTAAAGAAAGATAAAAGATGTTTGTCCTTGACTCAGATTCGGTGTTCACAATGTGTCACTCTCTGAAAAATGAGGTGATATTTTTAGCAGTAACATAGATGTTATTTACCAATTGAAGTCCGAGTCAGCGAGGTATGAACAACTCCCGGACGGAATGTAAACTCAACATGTGTTATGTTTGTTATGCTGGCGATGACAGACACAGTCGTTAAAATGTAGATTTCATGTTACTTTTGTATGGGTAGATGATAAAATTTCCTGCAGGCTTTTTATTTCAATTCACATCAATTTCAATGATTTCAGCAGTCTGCACCCCCACTAACATTAAAACATAATTTATTTGTCTTTGAAATGTTGTATACTGTAGCTGGATCCCTTGTTGATTCTAAAGGACTTTAGTTTCATCTTAAATTTGAGGAGTTCAAAATGGAGGGAAACAAATTGTCCTGTAGTGGAACAAAGAAAGGTTTGTGGTGAGTTTGTCTGTGAAAAACTTTGGTGGTTCAAGATGCTAATTGAACTAGTCATTTGATTATAAGCATTTCAATAATATTGTTTGTAAAACAAATATGAAAGTGAAGAAAGATACAGATGATGAAACTTTTAACCAACATTCTAGGTATATTAAACGGAAAGTTCTCAAACCCCAATCATCATCTTTGGCTTCTCTGCAAAAGATCTTTGTGATGAACAACTCTTCCAAATAGCTGTTAGTAAATCTTGTTCTGCTTTGAGAGATATCCTAGCTTCAAAAGTTTTGTCCACTTGGGAGCAACGCTGATGAGTGAAGTATTTGTGGTTTTGAAACATGGGATTATAGATCGATGGATCAAATGGGAAAGAAGTGTTACAAAATTTGGAGTTTCTCTGTTCATGGTATAGTGTCTTCACTGAAATTGTCTATAATAGATCATAAAAAGAAAAAAAGAAGCTTGGTTCACGTATAGCCAATAAGTACTCACTGTATGCCCAGATCATCATCATATTGCATCAGCATGTTAACATACTAAACCATTAAACATTACAAACAACTCAATAAAAATACTTTCTACCAGACCCTACACATATTCTTCCCATGCAGACAGTGAGGTGAGTTAAATTCCAGAAAACAAAATGGCTTATTGAAGGGAGAATGTTTTGAGGGGCGAACACTTCCTGAAGATTAGTCACCATTTAGTAGTTATCCTCTTTAGCACCTTTCCTCTTTTTGTAGGGGTGGGGAGGGGGGGGGAGAAAGGATGTTGGTGGGGAGAGTAGAGGTGGTGGTGATATAGTAATATCATTTGTTTTTAATTAAATTAAATTAGATTGCAATCTTTAATCACTGAGTTCTCCAGATACCCAGATAACATTGTGATTTTCACATGATCTGTACCACTGTAGACAACTATAGGCACCTACAGTACCTGATCCACTTGCTGCAGACATAATAATGCACATTAATTATAGCTATCAACATACATGATGTTTAGAGGGAGCATAGGGTCAATCTGATTATTCATAAGGGCATTTTGGGGACCTCTGTTATCCCCTGAGGGTATATGATATGATATTCAGCCATTAATGAAAAATATTTACATAGTCACTCTAGGGAGATTCTCAATTGTGAAGACAGATCATGATAACATCTTTCCTGCAATTCCTTCTTTGGTGTTGACAGCCCAGTACAGCTTTTACGGTACAGCAGTTATTATGTACATTGTTCTATTCATGTTGTCGGTGAATACTATTATAGTATAGTAGGTCAGGAATGAATAAGTTACAAAAAGAGGTCGAGGTCAATTTATTTGTTGTTTATTTTGTTGATTTAAAAAAAAGAAAAAAGTATGGTTTCTTTCCTGTTGTGATTTGCATTCAGTTCTTACCTCTATGACCTAGAAAAAAGACTTCAGTTTTTGTTCACAGAAATAAAAGTATGTTTCAGTGCCTTCGAAACTATTACAGTACACAAAATTTGAATGCTAAATATTATACCCTGCTAAATTGAATGATTGGGATGTGAAGTTCATGTATAATAATAATGAATTTGGTGAACTGACTTAACAGTTTAATGGGGATTTCATAGAAGTTCTAGACACTCTGTCAATGTGTGTATGTCAGTACTTCTAGACCTCACCCCTGTTTGATTATATAAGTTCACTATAATATTGATGTAAAATATCAAATTCAGTGGTATGTAGGAATATTCAACTTTTTCCTTAACAACTTGATATCAACCTTGGCTGTTAATGCCAGTGACCTACTGTTTAGAACATTTCTATAGAATTTAAATTTCAGTCCCGCAAACTTTATTAAAATCAAATAAAAAATGCTGCTTTAAGGAACCATGACCGTTTAACTGTTTAGTTTCAGCCTCAAATTTTTTATAAAAATGAACTAAAAGACCTGTCTAAAGATATCCAAGACCATTTAACTGTTAAGTCTACATGTACATCTGGAAAGCATTGAGACCGTCTTGGTTGTGTTAAAAGGTACAACAGACATCAAGGGGGGGGAGGGGGGGGGGAGGGATGCAACCATCGCCACCTTTCTAGTCTTTCAATAAATACAGATAAGATATATATATATTACTGATTGATGATTGTTCCATTCATACTGTACAATATATTCAGTAATTGTTTCTTTTGTACAAAAATGTTAAATTATTCCAATCCAACCAAAAAGCAGAAGAAACAGATCTTATGGAATTGAAGTGTCTGATGTTTCCTGTTTGATTCTGTGTTTTGTGACAGTTAATAGTGTGGACGTGAATGTCTCCCTAGAGGAAAGAAGATCTATGTTAACTTCCCACACATTAAATATTAGATATTTTCTCTCAACTTGATAATTAAATTGGACACAAATGGTACCACTGTTAAGTCATAAATGGCAGAAAAGGGAGGGTAGGTGGGGTAGACTTCAAGGAATAGCCTGAAACGGAAGGCTTTTAATGTTTTTTTTTACGACATGTTTATGATGTAAACCATACATACCGCGCTGCCATTGGTTAGTGTTAAAATTGTTTTGCTGCAGCTCGAAATGGAAGAAAACTAGGGCTTTTTCAAAAGTTCATCGTCAAGGAATTAGAATGGTGGTATTAACTTCACTCCTCACTTACCTGTCTGCTTTACCATCGCACACCTATCTACCTAGCCAAATAACTGGTAACATTCTTGCACTGCACCCCCATGACCCTATCTAAGATTAGTATCTAAGGTCGAGAAAGTTACACTAAGTTTTCATTCCAAAATGTGATCAGAATATTTGAGGAGGTACAGCAGCTGTGTAAGCATCTTTGAGTCAGTCCTCCTATATATTTACTGTACTTCTGGGAAAGAAAACTACAATGAAAAAATTCAATCTGATCTTTGATGATGATCGTTTCAAAGGGATCGGCGAAAGTCTGCGGATTACGTTGTTGAGCAGCTGTTTCTTTCTAAAGCTGCCATTCAGTGTGTGTAGACCTGTATAGTGTAGTGATCATGTCAATTTGTAGTCTAATTTTTGGTTCCTTGCTGGAAGCAAAGGAACCTTACAAAATACAAATATGCCATAAGATTGGCATATTTGTGTGTTAGTGTGTGTGAGTCTGTGACACTTGTTTGGGTCTGCGATAACTCAAGAATGGAGTGATGGATATTTGTCATACGTGCTATGTATTATAGTGAGAAGGTGTGCCCTATCGATTTTGGCGCTGACCTTATGAATATTAATGGAGTTATGGGTTAAAATGTAAAAATCTTTATATGCCATAACTCTGTAACCTTAAGTCTGATTGTAGCCAAACTTGGTATACATGCAGCTGTTGATTAATATCTGGTACATGTTGGCCATCTGGGCCCAAAACAATTCCGGGTCCATTTTGGGCTGGGTGGGTCCAAATTTTATATCCACCTCAAATGCAATTTGAGACATTGTTTGGGCCTGAATTTTTGGGGCCCAATATTTTGGGACCATTTGGGCCCACATTTTTTGGGTTCAATTTTTGGGGGCAAATATACTTGGGGTCACTTTGTTGGGCCAAATATTTTTTGGGACCATTTAGGTGCAAAATCTTAATGGGCCCAATTTTTTGGGAGGGGCCTAAATTTTTACATTGCAATAACTCCACAACCTTAAATCAGATTGTATTGAAACAAGGAATATAGTTGTTGATTAATATCTGGTACATATGGGCATAATATTATATATTATAATATTATGATTGGGTGATGACATACAACACTTAAGTATTCCACTAAGCAAGGAACCATAAAGCCCATTGGGCCCTTGTTGTAAAGGTCTGTTCAATATTAGCTTTGGACGTACCCAGCGAAAACTTGATCTTTTATTGCATTGCAAAATGCAACTCAAAACAGTCAAATTTCAGTTATTAAGTGCATGAAATGCACTATAGTCCTAGTGTTTTATTATTCATACCTTTCCAAACTCCTGTTACAAAAATGAACCATATATTTATTCCCTGAGTACTGAAAATCAGATAGTTATTGACAAGTTTTGTGAGAAAAACTTAAACTGTGAGAAAATACTGAGGCTTTATCAGGTAATATCAGTCAATTAAAGTAATCAGCTTTGGGAAAATGGATAGCCATTAATTATTCTTTATATCTGTAATTGGCTCGTTATGAAAAGTTTTCAACCGTTTCTTCATTACCAGGGGCTAAAAATTTATTTAGGTCATTTGGAAATCTCTCTAATTATAAAAAGAACTTCATTTAATTTAAAAATAGGGACTAGTTGTTTATCACTTTCGGCCCGGAAAATATCATCAAAACACATTTTACAAATTCCTGTCACCGCACTCCCTTTAGTTCGAGTAACAATGTTAATTTTATCGTAGGATTGTTCCCATTGAAAATATCGGTACACAAACACTATAGCGTTATTGTTCAGTGTATTAATAGGCAGACAGATTAACTGTGAAGTTCCCACAGTGCGATTCTCCCCCATTTAGAAAAATAAGTTTTTTTGAAAAGAGGCGTATTATTATAAAATTCACTGTATTAGTAGTAAAATTTGAGCAATTTGGAGTGTTTTTGCAGAGCACAGATGGTGCAAGATTTAACTGATAAAAACTGTCCACCAGATGTGTCTGAAAATTTGAAGTTGTTAGACTTGTCTGTTTCGAAATCTCCGAACATTTCGTTTTACAGTAAGAATTTTAATTTGAATACCAGATTGCTTCCTATTACCGCACGTTACTAGTGTATATGAGTCATGTTGACTCTGTGAACTAAATGTTTTGTGTATATATTACTACACACACAGAAGTGGATTTGGGGTGATGCATAATTTCTTGTACTTGAGATATTTGTTCCTTACGTGTGGATTATCGGCCGATAAATTCGCTTTTCCATCAATAACCCGTCATGTTACTTGTCGAGCCAAGAAATGGAAATTTGGTCCATAAAAGTGCCTTCAAGTCAATGGGAGCTGTTCCACGATCAATTCTAGTCAAGGTGAGATCAAATTTAAATGTTAGAGCTGGCTGTAAGCCATTGTAGTTTCGGGAGACGCATACCTACATCGGACTGACACGCTCTTCCAAGTTGTAACCTTTCTTAATGTATATTGGTGGAACAAAATTACAGTATACATGTAGGTTTCCGTATTCTAGAGTTTACATTTTAAGTTTATTATTGAGGTCCTGTGAGGTTGATAGAAACTGAGCAGTGACATTTGAATGAAGTGAGGCGGGTAGAACATTTATCTAAATTTATCTGGTTTGGATCGAAGCATCCAAAATTTTCATTTGACACTCAATTGCAGTGTCAGGCTGTGAGAGGCACGAACAAGACAAATTGAGATCTATGGATTTTGGACTGAGGGTTGTTCAACTCATTTCTATAATGTAGGGCTTTTAATTATCTCTGGATCTATACCATTATCACTCTTTTAAATAGCTGAAACTTCTGAATTAGTTGCATACAAATCGTAATGGAAGTATATAGTTATTGTATGTTGATAATTTAGCATACATAATTTACCAATCTAGTACAAGAATGGCCTCCAAATAGGGCTTTTTTTCCTTCTCAAATTGTATCTAGATAGAGCTACTGTGAGAGCAGTTTAGGTTCTGAAATTGCTAAGTACTTGTCTATAATCTAAAATTTGGTTATGATACTGCAAAGATAGTACATTATAATATTGAGTAATATCCCTATTAACTATATATGTGAATCTATACATATATATAACATGACTTGGTCAAAATGTTGACACAAGTACTGCAAAACCAAGCTACAGAACAAGTGTAGATTGACAACAACGTGCTTTGTTGTGGACCACCTGTGTGACCCCATCCCCAGCTACTCTTGACCCTTGGAGAACTGTCAAGGCCCGTGAAAAGAAAGGAACAGAATTCAAACTGGAGAAATATGCAGCATGACAAAACACTGCTGATATTTCCTTTGTGCTCTCCGAATACTACTCCTTTTTCGTCTCTCTTCGTATGAAATTAAAACTATTCTCGAAAAGTAAACAGTTTTGAATTGGGAAAGAGCCCTGCGGATCTAAATCCGAGAACCGATACCTATATCAAAACACGCTGTCTAAACATGAAACTGTGAAAAATGTACAATTACATCTCTTTTACGCCATCAGCGAGCTTCTAGCCACGCTTACTTTTCTATTCATTCAGTTCTGTGTTTGTGCTACAGTATTTAAGTACCACAGCTATCATAACCACATCAAAGCCCAGCACTATCTACAGTATTAAAATGGCATTCTGAACTGTCTAACAGATAAACTAGAGATTCTTTTGAAAGATTTGAGTTCAAAGGTTTGGTCGTATACAGTATCACAGGTCTCACTTCGCAAGTGCATCTACATGGCCCCGAGCATCACTATGAGAGACGCTTAGGAAACGTAGGCTTGGAAGAAAACAACACATTGTAAGATACATTGTAGTCCCAGCGACAGAAAAAAACCAGAGAGAGTAACAGAAATATGGGAGACAACTTAAAAGAAATTGATTCCTTGATGGCATTATTCAAATTATGTTGATACTTCCATATCTTCATTCGGCCCAACATCCTTTCAAAATATAGGAAATGATAAATAATTCAGCATTGCATCTATATGTATTATAGGTGCAAACTGGCAAATTATCCTTGATAATGAGAAGTTACCATGTTGTGGGTATTTCACTTGTTATAGGTAGACAGGATTGTAGGCCGATATAAGGCCTTAGAGGCTTGCAAGCAGCCTACTGGCCTATACCCCTGTACATTGCTCATGCAGTGTAAGGTATAAAGCTACAGTATGGGTTCCCTCCAGATGGCTCTCTACTCCAATCAACATATCTCTGTGGCCCCTGTAGGAAATTCATTGAGATCCTCTCGTTAGGGTTGTAAAAGTATAATCTTCTAACAGTTGGTCTTTCTAGTGTGGCATACAGTACTGTTACTACAGGAGCAGTAGTACTAATGATCTTTAAAACTTGTCTTTAAGAGTCAGAGTCTTCTCAGTACTTTAATCAAGTATTTTAGGAGGTCTTCTTAATATCAACCAGGAACTGTAACTTGACTCTGCTCCAAGAGTGATTGTCCCTCCTGCCTTAGAGTCAGGTAGCAAATTAAACCTATTCTTCTGGGATCTCAAATAATACAACAATGTTGCCTGTGAAAATTGGCTCTGCACTATTTGAGAACTATTTGAGTCCAACAACACGGAGAGATGATTTCACCAAACAAATTCTGTGTAATCCTGCCAGAGCTTAGCAGACTTTGAATTCCTAGTCAAGTGGAAGTGCATAGTAAGAAGTTCAACAAAAAATAAAGGGGCTCTCCCATTACAATGATTGCGGCTTCCCAATAAACACACTTTGTATATATTGACAGGAAGTTAAGATATCTTCTATATACGATCAGCTAAATGGAAGAACTGCATCAACTCCATATTTAGTCTGAACAGTTTTTATCGATGCTTTCGTTCTTTGTTTTGTGTTCTGTATAACTTGACGAGCTAGTTTGCTCATACTTTCATAGGACTCGGGAATACAGTAAATAAAGAAAAGTAGACTCACTCAAAATTCTGATCTTTGTTTCTTACTCAAAATGGTATCATTCGATATAAAGGTAAATTTGGCAGTTAGTTGAACAGTGCTTAAATGTAAATCCTGGATTATCAGGACACAGCGAGACCGAAGGTTGTCTGGGCGTAAAAAGCTGTGTAGATCTGCATAACGAATGTTTGTTGGTTTATGATATGTACTTGTATGCATATTGTATGTGAAATACAGTATTTGGGGCAAAACAAGAAGGAAAAAAATGTCCAAAAGGCACTGCATTGTTGCAAAAACAATTAAACACGATGTCCTTATAATTTTTGGAATTTAAATTTATTGAACTTACTTCGCTCCTTGCTTACCTGTTTCCCCACAACCTTAGCACCTTGTTCTACCGTGCCTAGATAAACTGGTAACCTTTTAAACACTGTGCGCCCTCTATGACCGCCTCCTCTGGTCAATGCCCTTCCTTCTCATTCTACCATCCAAACTGCCAACATCGTTTGTTTTGTCATCCTTGGATATCCTACAGCGAGGTGCTTAAGTTGTGGTGAGACAGGTAAGCTGGTCACACGTAAATATCCAAACCAGTAAGTTTTGGAATTTTACTTGACTGCAAGGAAGAAAAGTTGATGAAACAAACATGTTCAATATCATATGTACAGTACAAAAGAAATCTAAAATGTTTGGATTTCGGAACTGGATAATCTAGAATCAGAGTGAACAATATCAGGACAAACCAAGTTCTGCAGCATTAAGTTTAAGGTGACCTATCCTAGGTCAATGTTAAGATACCAATCCACCATGAACTAGTAAACTTTATAACATTGATGACAGATTCCCACTTGTAACCTTTGTAGGTCAGTAAATCAGCTGCTGATGGTTATCAATATCATAACTCAACTCCCCAAACATCCTAGTGTAGGACTCTCAAAGTCAGAATGTATTATAAGTCACAGCATTGATGTTAGTTCATCTATTGACTTGTGTACAAGAGTGAAGGCATGAGCTTGATGGGAAAGTAATGTCACAGAGTCACTTTAATGTCTTTTAATGTCTTTCTTTGCTCATGCAGTTATATTGTTTATTTTCTTTGGTAGATTGGAACATATTTTGCAAACTGTTGGTGCTAAAGTTTTCCAAAGTGTTTACCTTTCGTGCAGTATGTCGGACATAATGTTTTCGGTAATAAAACAGTGTATATATGAAAAACACTAAAAAATGCAACGGTTCTTCGTACAAAAAACTGCACAACACATCTTTGATACATTTGTGTTGCAATTCAAAGTGAAATGGTGAAGCAATTCACATTGAAAAATAGACAGAAAGAAAACATCTACATCAGTGCGTTTGTGGGCCAACTTTGTTTCCATTTTGGACTGCATTTGATGTCTGAAGTGAGTGGTGGGGGGGGGGGGGATTGGTACCAACTAGGGGGAGGAGAAATTGTTGGATTTTATAAAGCCCATGGATGTAATATGGCGCAATATTTATAGGTTATTTCTCAGTAATAGTTGTGTATTTGAAAATGTAATTATGCTATCTGCCTAAATGTGTTGCCAGATTTATTAAGCTACATAAAAAGTAACGAATGGTCAATCTAACTGTTAATGAAGGGCTAGACGGTGCCCGTTGACACTCTGATAGGTAGCAAACCGGCTAACAACTTTCTCCCTTTACAAATTATAAATAATTATAAAAGTCTCGCAGAGTTGTCAGTATTGCTGTGGCTTAACCAACCAAAGTACCGACCGAATCGGATAAGAAAGCTAGCTCAAGGTCTAGGGGAAAGTGCCCCCCTCCCCCCCCCCCGTCATCCTGCCACTGCCCTGATAAATCATACATTATTATGCAGTGATATAAATATATCTCTTCAGTGGTCTTTCAATGTTGTGTCTGTACAGTTGAATGATAATATGAAAACTGCTTATAATTCTGTCTTCTCTTGATTACAGATACATTCATGTCAAACATAACACAGTAAAAAACTGACATGTTTCATATCAGTGCTGCGTCATAAAATATTTAACCCAGATAGGAAGGTGGAGAAGTTAGTGTGCATGCTTCAGAATTGTCAAGTTATTAGTTACAAGTATGTGCAGGTATTCACATGAAGCCAAGATCTTCATAATATGTCAGGACACACCTCTGACAGAGAAAACCATTGAGATGGTGAAGTATATATGGCGGACTTAATGGAGGCTGGCAAATGTGAAGTGATGTTAGTGTTAAATAAATGGAACTTGTAGTGATAATTATGTATAGAGGAGTAGAAAAACAGGATAGGAAATGGGAAAAGGTTAGGCAAAAGATGGGAAGAGGGTGGAAGGGGGAAACAAGTAGTTGTAATTATAAATAATATTCATTGTTGCACACTTGAAATGCATGATGTATAAGATCCTGTAGTCAGCAATTATTAAAGTCAATTCACATGCTAATTTTTTCATGTATCTGTATTGCTCTCACCTCTGTGCCCTTGAACTGGCCATTACCTAAAGTTATTCTTTTGCCAGGAATTTGGTCCACCAATTTTACCAAATCTACCGAATATTACACAAGTGATGTTAATTAATACACTTTCATATATTTTCCTACAAATGAAATGTTAATGAGCCAGGGATTTAACAGGTTGGTTAAATTGATTTCGTTGCCAATGTGAAGACTTCGATATTTATATAAATCACATATGCCAAGAGCAACGTTTGTTAAAAACATCAACAATTTTTTACTTTGATTCCATAATTTTGAAAATCCAAATTTTACTAGTAAAGCAAATATAACTATATTGTTTTAGAACTTTAAATTTCCAAACAAGGAAATTAATCAAAATCAACTCAAACTGCATTAAGTATATTTATTAAATTCTCTCAAGGAATATATCCCAATTTAGAATCCTAACTAGTTCCCTTGAGAATTTTCATTTCCACACTAAAAACCTATGCAGGATCCTTAATTAATAGGATCGTTGATTCACTTTGCAGTCCTAATGAAGCCAACTGGTCCACAGTATGTGCTATTGTTACACAGTATAGGTCTGTAACATTAAGGTAGTGAGCTCCTACTGAAGTAAGTATTAAATTTGTGATATGTATACTGTAGTAGGGGCAGTTCTCTCTGCCACCCACAGATTTTGTAAAAATCACTTCATAGAGATATATTTACACTCAAAGTCTGTTTACTCCCTCCTGTCTTTTTCAATATTTTGTTTGAAGGACACAAAACAGGTTGTATAGTAATTAGTAAGAAACTTTTAACTTTTGTCTCTGCATCATTGAGCAAATTAATTATACCGCATGGGGCATTTATTACCGGTGTTTGTCAAATGTGGTAACACTTTGCATTCTCTAGCAGTTATGACCACATGCAGGTTGACAGACACTGGCGGTCAAAATAGTTTTGGCTGGGTAGGAGACACATATGTAGGCCGCTGAATTGAATTTATTTTGTCCTTACTGTTATCTGATTATGATCTCATTGTATACAAAGTAACACAAACTCACCCAGTGATCCAGATTTCCACATCTTTTGATATGTTGCTTTGCAATTTATTTCCCATATCATAATAATAAAAATAATAATAATTAATGAGACTTATATAGCACCAAATCAGTAGAAAAAAGTCACTGCTCAAGGCGCTTTACAAAGAAAGCAAATTAATATGCCACAGAACTGGCAGAAAGATAATTCAGTTTTACAAACTATCAAGTAGAAACTTTCATTTTCACCAACAGCTGGTATGCATACATTTTACAACATCGTTTTCATTTAGAAGATGGTCTAAGATTTACCACACAACTATATATTGCTCAAAATTCTCGGAATTTCCATAGTTTTGGCAGATGAGGTAATTTCTGTGCATTGCTCAAACAGAAAGTGACAAAAGATCATGTTTGCATACTGTGAATGTGATTAAACAACATCCTACATTTAGCACAAGGGAATGACTGCTGTGACAGAGAATGTTGTATCGCCATGGCCATCTATCTATTCCGACACACCAGGTTTGGTTTCTAGAATGTGTCGTATGCTCTATATTTAGCCTGTTGAGTTCGGTGACTAATGTCTGACAATTTCACCAGACCTACCGATCAATCAAAGACAATTACATTTGTCCAAACTTTAGAGGAAGATCCACCTGTAAGTTTTTGTTAACAAATCAACATTAGTTATAAGAATGAAATTACTGAACCATTTTATTACAGTTATATGAATATCAAGCTTGCTGCACACTGTAGGCCTGATCCTGGAAAATCTTTAATTGTGAAGACTACAGTAGTAATGGTCCTAGGGATGATATCCACTCACTGATCGGTCGGTACACACAACGACTGTTTGCTTGTTACTGACTGGAACTTGTTTAGTTCACCTGCAAATTATTAACATCTGATTGGTTACATTTGTGCAAATTGTACAGTTTCAGTTTGTGAACACCTGCCAGTGGTGCAAAATGCCACATGTTAAGTTTCCCCGACTGAAGCCGACAATCGTTTTTTTTCTCCACGTAACGACAGTAGAGTTGCATAGAGTCGTGATCAGTAGTGTAGTATGTAGTGAGTTTTACAGGACTTGATCTGAATGACACAAAGTTACAACAGAACACAAAATGTACTCCTAAAGAAAAATGATATTAAGCAAAATGCACAGGACTTAGACAACAAAACATATGATCTTGAACCAGTAGTTCAAGGCTATAAATGTTATTTTATTATTCTAAGGTCAAAGGTTAAATCTTTTCATCATTATATCTTTGGTCAAGATTTGTTTATGATAGTAATAGAATTTATGTCCTTCATTAAGACTTTTGGGAAAAAAATTTGGAAAGTTATACAAATCACAACCAGAATAATTGGAAAGATAAAATTCTATTGTCTGTAAGATGAAAGTCAACTTTTATCCTTTATTATGCTAATTGACTTGATCTATTCAATATAACAATGAAATTCACCTTACAACCTGATGTTAGTCTTTGTTTGGTCTGGTGATATTCAGCAACCATAATGTACCTTGTTAGAATTGTTTGCAGACAAAACTGATAAGAGGTACCAATGGGTACTGTCTGCCACTTGTGTTGTACCCTGAGGGGTGTGAGGGCTTTATGTAAATTATTCCTGAAACTTTCTCAAGGACCCCTTACATGCCACTACATCTAGTCTTTGTGATCTTGTCAGTTTCATGTTTAGCTACGGTCCTTTCTTGGACCATCTACAATTGTTTACTCTGTAAGTAGTCTTCTGTGTGTGATCCTGTGCTGTTTACTTTGTTGCTCTCTTACCTGCCTCCAGTCAACATCTGTCCACTTCACCATCTACCTAACATACAATATCTTATAACTGTTATAAACTGTGTACCATATCATCCCACCTCCCCACCC
>JAIPMN010005877.1:0-22142 GCA_020650975.1 Apostichopus californicus
AGCTTGAACATCATGCCTTTGGCGTTAGTGTCGCCATATTGTTCTTAAAATATAACTTACGAAACCCGTCGAGCGCCCTCCCCTATACCTTGAATCAACACTGCAACACTAACCATATTCTTCTTTGGTTTTGCATTTGTCCAGGTGGTCAGCTTGGATTCGGACAGGAAGACGCTCAGGCAAAGCTTAGAAGGGAGAGGAAACTGGAGTATGATCAGTATCTTAAAGAGGTAGATTTCATTCAATGTTACTTCAAGGAGAAAAAAGATGCAAAACAGCTAAACCTTTTACTTCAAATTCTTGTGTGAAAGCCTATCTCTCTCAAAGAAAATTTGTATATTGCAACCCCTTTGATAAGAATTCTTTCATAATTTAAAATGAATGTGGATGTCCTGTACCGATTAAAAAGGCTTCTTGTTGAAAGTGAAAGACAATGTCAGCAGTGGACAAGTATGAAAACCTATTAAGCTATTGCACTATCTCAAAGGTAAGACATTTGGCTGCTTCACAGTCTTAGTTTGAGTATATATTGTATAAGAGGGTCAAAGGTCATTTGAGGCCAACAAATGTCCAAAATAAGGAAACCTTGTGTAAGCATGGTGTCTGTAAGAAATTTTTCAGGTATACCCAATTCCTAAAAAGGTGTGACTAATTACATCACTGAAAGCTCAATTCACATATATTGTATCTTGGGTTGCCAGTTTATTTTCAAATTCTTGATTGAAAATTGGTACAAATTTCATTTCCTTGATTGTAAGTGATGGTATTTTAATTGTTGATAATTGTATCCATTCACAACTTTTTTATTTTTTTGTCTGATGCAGAAGGAAGCTAGATCTGTGCAGAAGAGAACAGTACAAGGCGGTCATGGCAAGTCTCTGCCCATCCAAGACAGAGGATCAGCGAAGGTATGTCAACAAGAACCAGATGATAAAATGCGCTGTTTAACTCTTTATGACGCTTGGGGGTTATTGATACTTAAAGGCATTGAATACTCGCCCCAAACCGCGTGCTGCGCTCTGAAAAAGTTAACTTTCCGTTGCTTGCAAATGACGTTTTCTTCTTGTCACTACAAAATGCAGACAGTAATGAAACGTGATACCTTGTTATCTTTTATCTAGACCTAAGATGTCCTTGCTGCTATGTACACTGTCTTGTGGGTATTGACCAGAGCTGTATGTATTGACTGCACACTAGTGTCTAATTACCGACGGTAGCAAGCTGTGTGTGTATTTTCTGGGATCGATGGTGTTTTCTAACACTTTCTGTTACACCTCATTCGAAACTAGGTCAGATTACCGGCATTAGACGTTTCTTTGTGCGCGAGTCTTCACACCCTTTAAATACCTTCAATACTGGCAGTGTGATGATATAGCAGCAACAGAGCTCATTTACCACCTGTTTCAGCTACTCTTTCAATTAGTGTCTTCTAGAAGTGGTTACAATGGGTGGGACTCTGAAAGACTTGTGTTTACAATACTTCATATCCTGCATACCAATATCTTTAATTTTGTTACAAGAAAATCTTATTTTCTTATAACGAACCGGTGCTGTGGCCGAGTGGAGAAAGGCTGCGGCATTTGAAGCAATGAGGCTTAGCAATTGGGAGGTTCAGGGTTCGATATCCGGCCGGGTCATAGTAAGGTGGGTTTTTCATCCCAAGAGCAATCTACGGTTTTCCATCTGAAATAGACTTTCTAATTTGAAAAGGTTCCAAATTTGAGGTAAAACGTCAAATTGGAAGCCACCCGACGTGTAAGTTGTAATCAATAAGCCCTTTTGGGTTTCTCCGACATTTGTGGTAGCTTAAGCGTTGCAAAAGTAACTGCAGATTATCATTATTTTTAAAACATAAGAATTTTACAAGTATTCACATTGAACACATTTTGGTTGATGTTTAAGAGTTGTTTCTACCAGATATAATAACCATTTTTGTTTGCTAGGCACGAGCCGAAAACCAACGAAATCAAGAGTACAGAGCCTTTATGAGGGAGAAGGAACTGAAAGAGAAAGAGAGGAGAGATCAGAGACGAGGTGCTTACCCTTCACCCAGGGAGCAACCAGGCAACACTGTAAGAGACAGCAACCTTTGAACTTTAGCAGCACAAAACAGGATGTCAAGCTGGTTTTACACACAGAATACTTTCAGAATTAATGTCTGTTATTTTAAGGAATAAATAGCTTTAAGCTGCCTGTTATTGGTGAATAAACAGTCAAGATCCTAAATTTAAAGGAATAATGGATGATGGCCTAGGCTAGGGCTAACATTAGATGCTTGGGTACAATATACAATATGTTTTGGCTGATAGCATAGACTTTGTATTTCAAAGATCTAAGGATCTGATCACTTGAGAGTTTGTTAGTTCATTTTTATACCTCAGTGATTTGTGATAGTTGTAGCTTAGGCCTTGAACAAGATCTTAAAAGGACTAGCCTAATATCCTTGAACGGTTGAAGGGTTCAATTGTCATACTTCAGTTTAGTTGGAAGAGGCTGATGGTTTGATATGAGTTGTTCAACTAGGCCTAACATTAGGCCTACCACTGGAAACCACAAGGCTAGGCTACAACAATTTTGCTAAGGATCACCGTCTGGAGTGATGTAGGCTTCCTATGCTAACCACAATTGTTTCTGCTGACAATCTTAAACATAGCTAGACAAGACTTTAGGAGAGACATTGTGGGCATGTCATTATTCCTGAGGATACCAGATTTACTAAAAACAAATTGATGTCTGCTTTCCTATGAGTAGAGTAGACCTTATTTGATGATTTGATTTAAGAGGCTAACAAACATTTTGACTTTAGAACATCTCTTCATTGACTAATTCACAAATAAAAAGCAGCCAAAGGACAATATATTCTTTTTATACATTTAAAAAGGTAGCCAGTGGAGGGAGTCTAGCTACTCTATACAACATTGGTTCAAAGCATAGAATATCCATGTGTCAATAGAATAAACAGGTAGCCAGGGGAGGGAGTCTAGCTACTCTATACAACAATGGTTCAAAGCATAGAATATCCATGTGTCAATAGAAGATCACTGTTAACTGCATTTACTTTCAGTCTAATGTACGGTATATATGAAGTGCTTTGTAAGTGTCCTTGAAACATTCAAGTAACACTGCACCATGTTACCTAACATCAACAGAAAACAGTCTGTATTCCCTCACAAATTTGTATGTTTCTATTGATGTGTGCATAGTTATGAAGGAAACTATCCATTTTTGAAATATAATGGATGGTCAGGAATAATCACATAACAGATATGCAAGAATGAAAGTAACAGGTATAATGTCTTAATCATAGACAACATGTGTAAATAACATAATAGATTGCAAAAGTAAGTATGATTAAATCTATCACTTAAACCAACAAGCAGATCAGGAAGCAATGGCCAATGTAAAGGAGAAAGCATTTAATACAACAAAATTTTGCTTTATGTGTATGCATGAGAAAATAACTTTCACTTTAGTAGTGTAGTTTATTATTCTCGTCATGCCCTTAAGAATTTTCCATAAACATTAGTGATAGAAATGAAAGGTATTATAGAAAAGAAAATGTAAACATTTGTTTAACAAAATATTTATAGATTTGTGTAATTGGTAAATCAACTAATGCGGACATTAACCTATTCCATGACACAAACCTACACAGTAATCATTTGAAAGCTCTTTAGTCATAAACATGCAGGGCCTATTTGATTATATTTTGTATTGCTAGAACTCTCCCAATGAAAGGCTTTAAAATGTCAGCTCTTGTTCCCTTTTTTCTGCATTTTTTTTCCATTCAAACCAATAATATACTTACATCACCCGAATTACATGTTGCGTGTCCATTGGACATACATTTTACTTATCTTTCAAAGCTACCGTATGAGAAACCTGCCCAGAGTGTAACAGAGAACAACAGATCTTTTGATATTACACCGGTAAAGAAGGAAGCTGCCTCTCAGACCCCTCATCCACCACAAGAGTATGATGACAGTAGACCCCCCCTACCCCCACGGAAGGGGTGGGGCTCACCCCAGCCTGGACCTGACTATGATGACTTGTTGCGGCGTAGGAAGGAAGAAGAAGCTAGATACAGGTAACATGTAATTTAGAGTCTCACCTTATCAAATATGGTGTGGTGTGGTGGTGTTGTGTGGTGTTGTTGTGTGGTGTGGTGGTGGGGTGGGAGAATGATAACAGATGGTTGGTATATATGTCAACTAGGAAAAGAACTGATTACTTTTATATAATCAATTTAAGTTTTACACAAAAGATCAACATTTTGTACTTTTTTAAAATAAAATTAGTAATCTCAGTAATAGAGGGCACGGGTTGGACCAAAGAGTCCATTTCATGTACTGTGCATTATACATTCTAGGATTTTACTTCCTTACAAATGAACTAGACCAAATTAAGGTTTGGTTCATCTCAGATTCTTGTATTTTCTTCTGATGCTTCTTGCTTAGAGTGATTTTTGTGCATTTGTTTCTTGCAGACGGTATGGTGACCTGGATTATTACCCAGTGAGGCAGAGTTTAAAGCCATCACGGAGTGATCCCAGGCTTGACAGGTACCCAGAAGAGGTAATGATAAGGAGCCCTATTAATGTCTCTGCCCAATGACTTGTTAAATGTTTCTAAAGTTTCTAGTCTAGGGAGAGAGCAGTAGATTAGTCAAGACCACTGTCTTGTTGCTGTTATTTTTGATGGGCCTTGCACAGATTCGTGTCTTTCAAGTCTTTCAGTAGATTACTGTAAGCAGTGAATGGGGATCTCCAGCCACGCCCTAAATTTATAGAGGGCGCTGTCATATTGGTCCTTTCTAGTTCCACTAAACTAGACAAGCTGCAATATCTGAAATCTCTGACAGATGCTTCTGTGCAAAGTAGCTGCACATTGGCTAATTCACATATAGTGTGACAAATATCAGAGAAACACGCTGATATCTAGCACATTTTAACAGCCAAATGTTGCCCACCATCCTTTTTCGGCAACTTTGGCAACCAATCAGAATGCTCCTCTGAGGTATTTTCAATCATATCTGCTAAACTGACTGAGCTTTCAGCATCAGTAAATTTTATCCAGGCCCCCAAAATTGAATATCCTGGCTCTGATTCTTCTCGTAATTTATTTGAAGATGAGATGTTTTTGAACTTATTTCACAACAAGCACAGAGATTCCCAGTGATTATCATTTAAGCATGGAATACTGGATTATCTGTGAGTATCATGGCTCTGGGTGTAGTCATATCACCTGGGAGAGCAGTGACACCACTGTTGCAGTAATGTGACGAGAAGTAATGTATTATTACATTATTACATAAGTGGAAATAACATGTATGTAAGCTTAACTGTTCTATCTGGTGAAGACTTTAAATTTGTGTCTTTTTTTTGGTTTTTGTCTCAGGATGGTCGGTACAGTCGTGTCAGAGATTCAGAGGATCATGACAGGAGGTATGTCAAACTTAATTTGGAATAAGTGAATACATTAAATCAACTGATTAAAAGTATGTTATGGTATTAATGACTTCACAAATTGACTGCATCTTTTATTACTCTCTTGAAGTACTCTAGTGTGGTGTTTGGTTTAAGTAATGATGTATATCCTACTACTGTTAAATCTTGATCTCACATTTGTGTTTATTTACCAGGAGAGTGAGGTTTACTGATCTGGAAGCTCCCGGTCAGGAGAGGACATATTATAATGACAGGTAACAACAGAACCACTCATATACACACATATACTATCAATGATACTTGGGTTTCTTTCTCATAGTGTATCTTATTTTGGAGTTACTTTGGAGTAACAAGAGAACCACTCATATATACACACATATACTATCAATGATACTTGGGTTTCTTTCTCATAGTGTATCTTATTTTGGAGTTACTTTGGAGTAACAACAGAACCACTCATATATACACACATATACTATCAATGATACTTTGGGTTTCTTTCTCATAGTGTATCGTATTTTGGAGTTACTGAATTATGTCAACGTCCATTATTTAAATCTGCAGTTAAATTAATCTGTTTCTAATCTATTTAATCTGTTGTTACTTTTCTGTTACTAGACCTCCATATCCATCTACAGACAGACAGGACCCTGGATACAGGGTGAGTGCCACTTTATACATCAAAATCAATTTCAATTTCAAATAAATTCATAAATACCCTACCTTAATTATGTATCATTTGTTCTAAATGAACATTTTACTAAAAAGACTACAATTAAATTTGTTAAAACAATTGTAAATTGTTATTTTAAATTTCTATCTGACAGGATCAACTGGGTGTGACAAGAAGCAGGACTCTCCCTGAATTAGAGAGGTAAGAATATAATGTTAGAGATAAAGACATTTGAGTAAACAGTAAGAAATGTCGTAAAATAGTTTCTTGGTTAAACTGGTTATGGCACTTTGATAGATGAAACCTAATATATATGAGAAGTGCAATTTCAAGCTTTAGTTGACCTGAAAAATGTGGCTTATCATCCAGGTACCATCGACAAAGCTCAAATATTCTATCTTTCTTCCTTTTTGTTTTTGCCATCTGGTATGAAGTATCAACTGCAACAATTTTGATTTTCTCACAAACACTTGGCTCGGTAGCATTACATATTAAACATCTTCAAGGCAGAATTATTTTTATTTTGATGGTATTATTATTATTATTATTACAGTTTTACAATTTTCATGCATGGTCAAAAAAAATAAAAAATATTGATAAACATGACCAGAGAAGCATATTTGAAGCCTTCATGGGTAATGTATACCTGACTAATATGGTAAAACTAATTTAACTTCAGGGTATCAGATCTTAAAAGCAGCTTTTCTCTTTAATAGAGACTGACAACTCTGTTTATTAATGGAGGCATAGGAGGAAACTTGATCAATAACAGCTACATAGTAATCATTTAGAAAGAGATGTTAGATATTTGTAAACATGAATGTTCTCAATTTTACATTAATTACAATGAAGCCCCATTCATTTGTATTTCAATTTCCTAGATCTGCTTCAAAAGCAAACCCAAGGGCACAGTCTGCCTCAAGACTGAAACAAGAGGAAGGGTTTGTGATAGGTAAGATATTAAAACTTTACCACAAAATGTGCCTGCAACACACTTCAGGAAGGGTTTATGATAGGTAAGATATTTAAACTTTAGGACAAAGTGTGCCAGCAACACACTTCAGGAAGGGTTTATGATAGGTAAGAGATTTAAACTTTACGACAAAATGTGCCTGCAACACACTTCAGGAAGGGTTTGTGATGGGTAAGAGATTTAAACTTTAAGACAAAGTGTGCCAGCAACACACTCTTTCTTTATGGAATTTTATGAAGTTAAAAATGATTTAACTTGGTAATATTAGGAAAGAGTGTTCTTCCTTCCAAGTTGATTTAATGATTTGTGCTGACAGAGATGTGATACAGAGTCAAGATTTCAAGGTTTGTCTGAATCAACTGTGTTAGTGTGTAACAGTGAGTCTTATTTGTGTTACAGTTTGCAAATATCATTCCTTAACTTTTGTAAAACAACAATTTGTCAGTTCAATCAACATTATAATAAGCAATACTATTTATTTGAGATTGCTTAGACAATCTGAAGTTCTTTTCAGTTTGTAATACCTTTTGAATCATTATGCTTCCTTATTAATCCCTGTCCCCCCCCTCACCCCTCCCCCTTCCCCAAGGTGTTCAATTGCAAGCAAAATTGTCTGTTTCCTTTGCCTCTGGTGTACCTTTACTCCCTAGAAAATGAATATTTGGTACACAAATTTGACTTATGAAGACTGGAACACAAGGTTGCTAATGCTAGAATTCTTTTTAATTGGTTTCCTAGGTAACAGGGAAACTAACAGTGCAGTTCAACGAAAGAAAGAATTGTATCGTCAAGAACTAGCACAGCAAATACAAGAACAGAAGGAAGCCAAACAGAGGTGAGATAAATTCATAAGCCGGGATGTCAATTTTGATTGCTGTACCTGTCCACTCATCTTCCAGCACTGTTCTTTAAGTAATATGGTAAAACCACTTGTAAGGTTGGTAAACAACCAAAAGTATCAATGTGGTTGCCAAATGGACTGTAGTCAGTGTGAAAACAGTGTTACGTACACAATCCATTATACACATGTTAAATGGATATAATAGGCCACTTGCATGGGTGATAAACACATGTGGTAAACAAGGGTGGTAAAGTATCCATGAGGTTGTCCAGTTGAATCATGGTATACAAATCCATTATATTCATGTCTGGACAATCTTAAAGTTCAGGTTGTCAGAAAGACAACTTTCCCCAAAAGCCACTTCTAGTATCGTCTTAAGGTACATTTTTAATGCTTTAATTGGTTTTCTAATAGTCGTGCTTTCTTGGTAATTACTATTGCTCAGCAGTCTGTGTACCTTTCGAGATGTCATATTTACAATTAATGAATCTCAATGTTTTTAAAACAAATATTTAATGTTGTCATTTTTTTCTACACTGCATGTTTTGTTTACACCCATTCTGTTTTCTATAAGTACCTGTTTGTCCGTTTCACTTCACTATTCCTTTAATTGTCGCACCCTGAAACTGAATCTCAGACCTTAAAGTAGTCCCAGACTTTAGGGCCTGAAAAACTTAGACAAAACGAACACGCTCATGCAAAACTGTTCAAGTTAGCAACAGACAATCAAATAAAACTGAAAGAGAGTCTTGACAAAGAAAATGGAGACAATTTTGGTAGAAGTATTCCTTAGCTGTGATTTTAATTTTTCTGGCAATGATCATAGCTGTTGGTGGCAGTGTTTATTGGAAATGGTTTGCTTTCAAACTTTGTGGTTAAAAGGAGGTGAAATCTGAGTGCTGTTTCCATGGTGATGTTACTCGTAGTCTCTTAGCAACTCTTCCTGTCTTTTCTTTCTTGCACAGGGAGAAAGAAAGGTGAGCTTCTGCACTTTCTGATCGTTCCTTTCTCTTCACTTTCAAACCTTCATACTAACTAAGTCACAGTAAGTCCCTTTTAAGATTACCACTCTGGTAAGGTAAGTGAGATATCCAAACCTTCACTAGGGAATTGTATCATCAAGAAAGTATTAAGAACTTTACCTTTCACTGCTGGTGAATGTTTAGGGACTTTAAAGGGTCCAGCATTGACGTTTTGAGTGTTGCCATGACAGTGACACTTAAATCGGAACTAGTAAAAGATTGAATCTATTCAAGGAAGAATTATTGCTACAGTAAGCTGATATACACTAATTACAGATCCGTTCAACTTTGTGTTTATTTAAACTCTAAAAGCTATGGATGATTAGTTGTCAATGCACCAATGATATAGTGTTAAATTTGAGGTGGTAGAAGTGAACTTGTTGTTTGCTAAATGGAAGAGTAAGGATAAAATGAAAAAAATTGTTCCAATTTTCTCTGTGAAGTATGGCCCGTACACATGCCATGTTCCTTCATGTAGTATGGTCCATATAGACACCATGTGCCTAAACAAAGTATGGCCCATATAATAATATGTTTTTTAATGAATTATGGCCCATATTATAACATGTTCTTTAATGAATTATGGCCCATATAATAACATGTTCTTTAATGAATTATGGCCCATATAATAACATGTTCTTTAATGAATTATGGCCCATATAATAACATGTTCATTAATTAATTATGGCCCATATAATAACATGTTTTTTAATGAATTATGGCCAGTATAATAACATGTTCTCTAATGAATTATGGCCCATATAATAATATGTTCTTTAATGAATTAAGGCCCATATGATATCATGTTTTTTAATGAATTATGGCTCATAAAATAACATGTTCTTTATTGAAGTATGCCCCGTATACATTCCTTCATGAAGTACAGGTTCCAGTATTTGATGTGTAAATAATGAAGGAAGGAGCAAGATAATGTTTGTGCCTATATGTGCCTATAAAAAACAACTTTGTTTTATTTCTCATTTTCTATTTGAATCTGAAAAATTATCAGTTCCAATCTTTCCTTTTAACTGTTTTCTACTTTACTATCAGGATAACATTTGAGTAGTTTTCAAAGCTACTTTAATTGATTGATGAAAGGATACGTACTTCAAAGCATAGATGATTACAGTTCGAGATTCCTTTAAGTATCTCAGTTTAAACTTTCTTTACCATTCATCTAACAGGGAACGTCGAGAGGATATTCGTCTGGTATCCCAGGCTGGTCCCGAACCTAGTAGGAATGTAAGTTCTCTCTTTTTTTAAGTTGTGAAATGACTGTTACCCCCCTCCCCCCCTCATCTTCTTTACATCGAAGCGTACAATGTTTTGCTTGTTTTGATTGCATATAGCAAGTCTGTTTTATGTACCATTGTATTCTTCCATATACAGACACACAACTGTGATAAGCCTATTGATGTGTGTCACCTTAAACAATGTCCAACCATTGATAGTTTATTCTGCCTCTATCCTGTAATTTTAGCTTGAGTTTACAAGAACAATCTGCGGGTTTTACTCCACGTACATTATCAATGATATAATATATGATGGGCTGAATGTTTGTCGAGTGGCAAAGTCAGATTCAGTTTTCAAGTTTGAGGCAACCAATCACACACTCTTACCATCTTTCTCGACAGGGACGTAGAAGTGTTGCATCTAAGACCCCACAGCCCAATATCCAGCCACCTGCAGGAGGTCAGGCCTACACACCGTCTTTCCTAAATCAAGCCTACAATGGTCAACCTCAGAGCCGTGCTTCTAACCAGTATGCCATCAACTCTGCTGTGCCCCCTCTAAACATTCCAGTCAATGGCAATTCTCAACAACCTCAAAGGCCTCCACCAGTACAGGAACAAATTGGCAATCTTGGACTGGATGAGGCCTATGCAAAGTCAAGACCTTCCAATTTGGATCAGTAAGTGAAATTTATTTACCTCTGTATTGTTTTTCATTTTTTTTCATTTATTGATTTTTGTTCTATGACAACATAAGTATGACATATAACATAGAAGGAGATAAGAAACAAAACTTGTGAAAGGAAGTGCAGTAAAAAACCCTATAGGGCTTGTCGGGTAGTGACACTCCCTGAAAAAATACAGAACTTTACAATTAGAAAAGAGAACCAAAAAAAAACAGAACAACCCCTTCCTCTCCCTTCCCTTCCCTCACCTCCCACTCTCCCTCTCCCTCCCCAGTTATAATAAGTGCAACTCTTGCATCAAATATATATGCCACCTTTAATAGAGTGATAGTGAAGTCATGTACAAAATTGTTTATATCAATGATTTCTTAGCATTTAAAACAATTGCATAATAATATCTTACAGCTAATTCTCTTTTGTTGGCTATCTTCCACAAATGTGAAAGTTTTCAGTTGTTGATCTGTTAAGCCAACCACAAACTCGTTGGATTGTTATTCAGTCGTATGTTTGTGTTGATGTTAGTTAGAAAGTTGTTCTAAATTTTATTAAATGAAATCTGTCATTATTAATTCCTTGTTTATGTTACAGTGCTAAAGATACTTCTTTAAAGACTTAAAATCATAATATGATTTGCAATACTTACAGTTCTCATGTCAATATTTTGGACTAGATCTTTGCATTAGTGTGCTTCAGATCTCATGTTTATTTTTTGTATTGTAGTTTGTTACTATAGTAACAGTTGTTTTCTCTTGCTACAGTGTTCAAGGTCTCATTCGATATTTTGTTTTCATTACTTTGTTTGCTCAACAGTTGTTTCTCAGTTTCAGTATTTCAGTAAAAAGTGAAAGTAAGAATGATGACTTTAACGATAATTAAATTTTACTGATGATGGTCTTCATTGTTTTTGTTTTACATCCACAGACCTTTCTCTATTTATAACCCTCCTACACTGAGTCAACAGAACCCTGGGGATCCCTACATGTACTACAAACTCAGAAATCCCATGGAACCAGATCCTAATTACAGTTAGTATCTTTGTAACAATGAAACATTTCATCAACAGTCTGGTCTTTTGTGTTTTTGATATTATTGGTTACACCAACTGTCATTTGTTAAGTTAGTAACCATTGTTTGTCCATATACCTCATTGTTAATCTTTGGTGGTCATTCATGATTCATTTACTCGAACATGCCATGTCAGAATGTTACAGAGCTGTAGTAGCTGGGCTGTTTTAAGGAGACTGAAATTAAAGGTATTAATGAACTAATACTTGAGCTCATCATTATTGGGTGTACTGTAAGCTAGCAGCAGCAGCAGGGTTTGTCTGTCATGAATAACCAAGGTATTAAGTCATCTGTCACAGCCATGTTGCACTGAGGGTCAAAGTTCATCCTATACTGGTCAGTAAAGTCTTTGTGTTAGTAATCAAGTCTCTTGCTAATCAACAGCCATTTAATCTCAGTACAAAGTCAGAACTGTTTGCTGTGTCGATGACTATGACAACAGTTGAGGTAGATTCCAATAGTTTTGGCCCTAGTTGTCCTCTTGGGTTACCCTTTACTTGCTATCAGACCCTCTTTTGGAAACTTAATGTGTGTGAACAGCTGTCATTCTGATGTCATTGGCATCCAACAATCCTCTGAAGTGATCACATTTTTTTTTTTCCATTTTTACATGTTTTGTGATCTTCAGTGTAATCCAAGCATCAATGTCATTAGTGTGAAGGACAGAGAAATGTATTTTAAGTTCAACAACTTTGGTCTGCAATGCCTGGAAAGACACAGAACGGGGATGGATGGAGTATGTAAAGTACTCCCTGCTCACACCCCAACATTCCTTATCACTATGTGAGGGCATTGTGGTCAAGTGGTTAAGGCAGTGGACTTGTGATCTAAGGATTACAGGTTCGAGCCCTGGCCAGATCATTGCGTTGTGTCCTTGGGCAAGGCACTTTATCTCCATTGCCTCTCTTCATCCAGGTGTATAAATGGGGACTTGTAAATATAGTTGCGTGCGCCGGTTTGTGGCTGCACCCTATGGGAAGTCCCCCGGGGGACACGTGGTTGTGGTGCACTGTGGTGCCCCAGGAGAGATTGATTGATTGAATTGTGCACACTTCGGTGTGTAGGTGTGACAAGTTACCAATGACCAGGGTTAAGTTGTAAAGTCGTGTGAGAGGGCCTTGGCAATGAACAAGACTGTAAACCTAAACATAAATATATAAATATGATATCACCTGTAAGACTGAAGTTAGAAATTCAGTCCAATGACATTGAAGAACCTAAACAGACTGCCATGTGACCCTGTATTCCTTCACTTGTCCTGTCACAGGGTGTTGCTGTAAACAATTCATTAACAATAATTAGATATGCAGATTACATTAATAGCTTAATCTTCTTGCCTTTCTTTATTGCTAACTTTGGAAACATTTAGGTGAGGTCAACACTGCTAAAACTTGGATCAAATCAATGAGTTCTTCTCTCAATAAAGCTGGTGGTAATTATGATTTAGGTTATTTTGGAAGTTTGATGCAGAATTTTATCTGGTAATATGTTGTATCAAACAGACTTCTCCTTAATTCTGATATACTGTTTAGACGTATATCCCACTCACGCACATGTTGTAACATGTTCTAGGAAATGTGACACCCTGTTCAGGGGTAAATCCCACTCACGCACATCCTATAACATGTTCTGGGAAATGTGACATCCTGTTCAGGGGTAAATCCCAATCACGCACACCCTTGTTACATGTTCTAGGAAATGTGACATCCTGTTCAGAGGTATATCCCAATCACGCACATTGTGTAACATGTTCTAGGAAATGTGGTATCCTGTTTATGCAAGCGCGACATAAGTTTGTTATGTGTGTGGGTGTTGTAGTTTTCACAATCCTAATTTATCATCCTTACTGAGAGAAACTTCATCACATGGAATATGATGCGGACATTTGTGTGAAACTTGTGTTTTTAAGCAGAGGTGACAATTATGCATGGATTGGGGATTAAAGTGAACCCCCAAGATATTTTCTCAACATATTCTGTCCTTTTTAAGGAATTTAGAAATTGTACAACAACCTCTAGAATAAGACCACCTCTTTTCTTGGTCAAGAGTGTGATATGAATTTCACAAAGATTGTGCTGAACTTTTGATCCTGTTCTGAAGGCTAATTGAATCTATGTGAAGGTGATGACATGTGTGCGTGTGTGTGTGTGTGTTTATTTGTGCATACATGTGATCCCTTGGCTAGTAAACATATATTTCAAAAGGCACTTGCATTGTTTAACTTCATGTGTATGTAATTCCATTGTAGTGACTGCAAGAACCCTATTGTCTTTTAAGTAATAATAATAATAATCAGCAGTTACTTTTACGAAGCGACCACAAATGTGTGAGAAACCCGCAAGGGCTTATGGATTACAACTTACACGTCGGGTGGCTTCCAATTCAACATTTTAATTCAAATTTAGAATCTTTTTCAAGTTAGAAAGTCATTTCATATGGGAAAACCGTAGATTGCTCTTGGATGAAAAACCCACCTTACTATGACCCTGTCGGGTATCGAACCCGGAACCTCCCGATTGCTAAGCCCCATTGCTTCAAATGCCACCGCATTTATCCACTCGGCCGCACAGCTTCGGTATGGTGGTCAACGTTTAAAGCTATTTAAGCATGATAACTTGCTATGTAAAGCCTGGATGGTCTATGTAGGTCCACCCTTGATGCATAAAATAATTTAATAAATAAAATTATTATAAACTTAATAATTTAATAAAACATAAATTTCATGGAGGTCAAAGGTTAATTAAGATCAACTTAGGTCAAAGTCTGAAATCCTTATAAACTTGGTAAATCCAGAAGTAAATCTTCAATGAATGGTATATGTCATGTGTAGGTCCATCTGTGTCTGTGTGTGGACCCTTTTGGTTTTTGTAAAGGTCAAACATGATTTGATATGAACAGAGCTCAAAAACTTAGTAAACATGATAACCCACAGAAGTAAAAAAATCTTGCTGATCAGCAATGGGTAATAAATGAATATTTTATCTGCAATACTACTTTAAATATTCTTTCATGTCACATGGCAAGGAATCACTAAGCTAGTTGTCTTTCTGGTTTTGTTTGCAGTTTTAAAGCACATTATTTCTGTCCTATCATTATGTGCACATCACACAGCCTTAATACCTAATAAATCAACTATAGTATAGATATCTGATCTGTCCGATGTATATACTGTAACCTTTTCCTCTTCCCACAAGTGTTGAGTTATCGGGCAGTATGCTTCAGTCAAGAATAAAGTATTTATTTGTTAGGATACCAGTGCATTTTATTGATGTTACCCATCTATTATTGACATCCCTCACAGCTTTCCAAATTGATTTGGTCTGTAAAAGTCTGTGAGGTAGATAGACATAACCTGACCTATGAGATTTAAATCTTATGGAAATAGTTGAGGTGACCATGATGTCATGATTTATAGCAACCTCAAAGAGGGGGAGGGGGGGGGGGTACAATGGTTGGGACAAAAAGATGATTTTGATTTTAAGGAAGTCCATCTGCAAAATCCATTATAGTTTGCAATTAAGCATGATATGTAGGTATGAATAATACTAGGTACAATTCTAAACCATAGACTAATTTTGTACTTAGAGGGAAGGCTCACCGGGTGACTCATGTAACCACAGAATGAACTAACAGCTACAAATTGTTTGTTGCTTACTAACTGCACATTAATAGTGTTCATTGAGAACTCTCTACCACTAGCACATTAGTAGCTAAGTGGAATTCTGTAAGGTTTCATTTTAACTGCTGTGTTAACACGATTGCTGTTGCTGTGGACTTAAAAGACTTGATTTTCCTCGGCAATGACGACAAGATTTAATTTCAGGAGTCCTCAGTGGAAAAGACGGAGATGTATTTGCTGGTGAGTGAGCCTAAAACACAACACTATTGACCTTAAAAGGGTAGGGGGGGGGGGAGAGAATGATATATTATTTCTGTTTAGTTTAAGCATTACTTAATAATCCGCAGGTTTATGCAATAGTTTACTGCCTTGGACAAATGTGGCATATTCATAGGTCACTTATAGCTTAATGCATTGTTGCAAACTTACATTCATTATATATTTAGAATTTCCTGTTTAGCATTTGAATGTTGTTAGGAAAATATAAAAAACAAGACTGCCCACGGACAGACTGTAACTGATAGGTTTATGTTCTTATGCTTAGTATATATTCTAATATTGTTTATGTATCCAAGGCCTAATCAGAATGGCTTAAATTCTATCTAAAATATTATTATAACTTCAACATTTATTTCAATTGCTGTAGGGCAGCTATAAAATAGATAAAGAGTTTGTTAAGCAAACAACAACTTCTTCGGACCTGGTTGAAAATCATTATTTGGTCTGGTAATGAATTATCATTTGCATCAGCCATGAACTTGCTAATATTGCATAGAGAAAATACATGATTACATGTAAAGCCACAATATTCATCATGGTTGCTTACTTTCAATCAAACAAACATGAGAATATTTACATTACTCTTGACATCATTTATATCTTCAGTGACCTCAAGACCAAACAAGCTGAATAGTGAGTATCATCTTTATTAGTTTTGTTTCAGACTCATTTTTCATTTATTTATTTCCAGTATAAATATTTATAAACAGGACATCAAAAGTGAGTACGTAATTTAAGAAAATATTATTTTAAAATGTTAGTGTACAAAAAAAACACAAATAAAAAAATCTCCCAGTGTGAGTACAGAGCAAGCTATCATATTGTTCACAAGCCTTTTGCCCGGGCTGCTTAAACTTTCAAATATACTCCTCTACCCACCCCACCCCTTCCCCCATCTAAGTGTTACATTATTACTCTTACACAAGACTGTACTTACATATCGTCTTGACATTGTACTCCAAAGCCAAGATATGCAGTTTAATGTGAGCTAACAGTTGCGCAGTCATTGCCTTCACCTTCCCCCACACCATCCCCACCCCTCCCCACCCTTCCCACACCCTCCCCACACCGCCCCCACCCTTCCTCCACACCCTTCCCATACCCTCTCCACCCTTCCCACACCCTTCCCCACACCCTTCCCACACCCTCCCTACCCTTACCCACACCCTCCTCACCCCAAGTGAAGTAGTTCCTGTTTGCATTTGCAATTGTACATTCTACCCTTGTCAGGCAGAATTAGAATGATCTGAGAGAATAGTCAAGATATTTGTGGTTCACTATGTTTTCCTTCTGTTCATTACAGATTACCTGACTGACTATCAAAAGGAAGAAGGTAATGCTCTTAACAACTTACTATAAGACTGTTTTGAGATCATTGAGATCCACCCTGATTTATGTAGAAGACATGATTTGTCACTAGAGAAGCCTTAATTCAATTGATTGTGTTTCAGTGGAACACGATAGCATGGTTGTGTTGGTTTAGTCATTGTGCAAAATATCTTACTTTATCCTTCAGGGTGACCTATCGATGGTTATAATTGTTTTCACTTATAATTAGAAAAGTATTTAAGGATCAATTTTCAAATATCTATTAGCCTCAGGGCGGTTTTTGGGCTGCAGTTCTTTTTTACATGTAATCTATCTGTAGCTCTAGGTGTTAATTATTCATATAGGATTTCTTTTAAGCATGTCTTACACTAATTAGCTGACCTAATTATCTGTCTGTGCGGTGTTTACACTTCATTGCATTTAGCCAGTTTGCAATATCTTTGTGATTAGTAATTCCATAAAGGAAGACAGGAACATGCTTCATGTGATGATTTGACTGATTTTGTTATTGCAATACTTTTAGGTATAAAACAACTAGCGAGCGTGGCCGCCCAGACAAGGGGAGCCAAGGCAGGGAGGAGAGCGCCCTCACAGACTGGTCAACCGATAAATTTACGTCAAAACCAGAGAAATGGTGAGAGTTACAGGAAATGCACGCTTTGGCTTTAAAAAAGTTATGTAACGTTGAAATGCAGCCTTGGTGAATATTACACTGTTGTGGTTGTTATTTCCAGCATTGGCAACATCAGTGATCGTAAATCAAGAATTATCCAATGATAGATATTCACATACAACAAATAACTGATTTTTGCTCATTATGTCCACTGTTTCCCTGTGACTGAATGACCTCATTTATTCATATATTTTTGCTCAGAGCCCTTTAGTTTAGCATATTGTGAAGTTGAAGTAAAAGATATAATTTGTGATAAAATGAAGATTGGACTACATTGTTAACCTAATGTGTAAGTTAGCCTTATATGTAAAAATGTAGAAAGAATACTGTAGTTGAAAGTCTGTGGAGAAAACTTGTAATACGATCGAAGTAAAAAGGCTCCTCGGTAGGAAGTTTGGACTGCATTGCCGTTTAAATATGTAACACAATTTAATATTGGAACAAGAATGGGTAGGAGCAATAGAAGTTGACTGATAGTAAAGGAATTGTTGAATAGTGGCGGATAGTAAAGGAATTGTTGAACAGTGGCGGATATTTAAAGAATTGTTGAACAGTGGCGGATAGCAAAGGAATTGTTGAACAGTGGCGGATAGTAAAGGAATTGTTGAACAGTTGCATACAATGCTGTTGAGCTTGGTATATAGTTAAATGGGTGAGTGAATGAGACTACATTTATATTATTCATGGTCAAAAGTGTTGCTGGAGTATAATGTTTATGGGTGAGCTGTTAAGAGAAACTTCTATTTATATTTCTTATATGCCCAAATCTCAACTCATTTTGATTGCACTGTTTTTCCAATCTCCTTTCAGCATCTTCAAGTGAAGTACTTCCAAGCTCTCTAAACACAGCTTCTTTTGGAAGTATGCAACACTTTCATTCATTTTCAGTTAATGTCAATGCATGCCCTTATTGTTTAACTGATAGTAATACCTGATAACATCTTTAGTATTTCCTAAGCTAATTTATCTCAGAGCTCGTTGATATGACTAATTTCTTTATAATGATGACCATGAAGTCAAAAGATCATTCTCTTGTCATTAATCCAGTGGACTCAGCATATTCCACATTGATTCAAGCATTGACAAAATATGACTTAACGATGGGTATGGGCTCGTTGCAGAGAAATTGCTAAATAGTGTAATATTTCCTGTCAAATATGCAAAGGGGATCTCATTTCGCCGAGACCAAATGACATCAAAAAGGTCATGAAAATGAAAAGTATTATTTGGATAAAGTCTATAATTTTGAACTTTTTCTTATGAAAAAAGAAGACTGTTGATGTTGGCACTTTTCATTATATAGCTCACTCTATGAATCCTTACTATTATAAACTGAATGAGTGGGAGGCATATGTAAGAGAAAAAGCTTGTCAGCAATGTTCCAGTGATAAAAAAAAAATCAAACTATTGTCAAGAGAAACCCTCTCAAAGATATTTAGGACAAATGTGTGGAAATAGCGGCTGTATGCTCTACTCTGATAGTTCATAGTTTCATGACCTTTTCAATAATTTTGAACCCAAAGCAATGAAGCCAGCAGACCAGTTCAGCTCAAAGTTTAAAGCATTAGTTTAGCATCTATGGTCAACCATATTAAAAAATTTAAACTCATGTAGGATAGCTAGCATACCTCGTTCTTAGCGTTAATAGTGTTAAATTATATTAGTTTCATTTCTGTCTTAATTTTTGTCATTTCCTTCAACTCAAGTTAATGGAAACACTGCAAATGCTCCAACTAGGCCTTCTCTTAAAAGTGAGTATGTTTGACAATTTAGTTAATGTTTGAAGTCTGCTTAGCACTGTTCCTATGATTTTGTTCAATCTTTGTTCTAAAGTCCTTCTATTGTTTTGTGTGTTGTTCTCATCAGATGATAGCAGAGCACCTGGCCGATCAAGACACAAGGTGACATTTTCAAGTAAGTTATTAGACTGTCACAGTCTGTCAGTCAAATAAAAATTTACTGCAATTTAGCATAAAAAATTTGGCCAAAAATCATACAAGCATTCACATGAAATGTAAACAATTTGTCAGTACACAATTTAGTCACTTTATGATAAATTGTAATTTCATGAAAGGATATCCTGTTTCTGTTGGATAAAGGTTAGGAACTGTTCATGCTGTCAATACAAGTGTTTTTAAGCATGGTATGAGAATACAGTATAGACTTGTATTTGCATAGTCAAAGTGTCCCATGGGTCCAGCTGTTTGCCTGTAGACAGTACATTTTCATAATATTTTCATGGTATTTGTTGTCAGATGGACAAGTGATTATTTGGAAATTAAACAGTTTTAAACCAACAGATAATTTGCATGTTGTATTCCAAGAGATAACTTTGGGAAAGATGCAAATTGATATATAACAATTTCATACCACGTCATTGAATGTTACAAAGTTAAGTTACAACTCTTTTGTGAAGTGCAGTATTGTCCCCCAAATGTGATTTCCTCAAAGTTTTTTAATATGCTTTCTATTCACAGTACCAAATGAGCAGACACCTCCAGATTATAACAGTAATAGACAAATTCCAAATGCTGAACAATTTGAAAAGAGTTACAATGGTAAGAAACAGATAATGGTCAATGTTACATAATTTGACATGTTTAAATAATGCATAATATAGTTTCCCAATGCTGCTTTAAGGAATAACAAGAAAATAGTCCAGTGTGTTAGAGGGTATATGATATAGTAATAGTCCAGTGAGTGTTAGAGGGTATATGATAAAGTAATAGTCCAGTGTGTTAGAGGGTATATGATAAAGTAATAGTCCAGTGTGTTAGAGGGTATATGATAATGTAATAGTCTGTGTGTTAGAAGGTATATGATAAAGTAATAGTTCAGTGTGTTAGAACCGTATATGATCAAATAATAGTCCATTGTGTTAGAGGATATATGATAGTAATAGTTCAGTGTGTTAGAGGGTATATGATATAGTCATAGTCCTGTGTGTTAGAAGGTATATGATAAAGTAATAGTTAAGTGTGTTAGAGGGTATATGATATAGTAATAGTCCAATGTATTAGAGGGTATATAATATAGTAATAGTCCAGTGAGTGTTAGAGGGTATATGATATAGTAATAGTCCAGTGTGTGAGAGGGTACATGATATAGTAATAGTCCAGTGTATTAGAGGGTATATAATATAGTAATAGTCCAGTGAGTGTTAGAGGGTATATGATATAGTAATAGTCCAGTGTGTGAGAGGGTATATGATATAGTAATAGTCCAGTGTGTTAGATGATATAGTAATAGTCCAGTGTGTGTTAGAGAGTATATGATATAGTAATAGTCCAGTGAGTGTTAGAGAGTATATATGATATAGTAATAGCACAATGTGTTAGAGGGTATATGACATAGTAATAGTCCAGTGAGTGTTAGTGGGTATATGATATAGTAATAGTTCAGTTGTTAGACTTGTCTTAAGAGTGAGTATGATGAAACAGTAGCCTAGTCTTATAAAAGAAACCTAACTACAGTGTGTTAGTATGAATTTAATGAAAATGGAAGATTCAAATATGTCGTGCTCTTGTAAATTTGTACAACCAAGTTTATGCGTTAAACATCATGTTTTGATGATTTAACATCTTGCAAACGCTTCAAAATTTCATTTCTCATAGAATTTTTACAGAAGTATAATCAGCCTGCTAATGCTTTGCAGCAACAGGTGAATGCTGGTAAGTACCCCTTTTTGATATTTACTGAGGCTGATATCAAGTTGGTTGGAATAACTTCAGATTAGTGAAATATCTCATTAAAAATTCTTACATACATGAACAGAGATGAGGATTTGGTATAAACATACTTGATCAGTGCAGTAATTAAATTCTCTAAATAATCAGGATTGTTGATCAACAAACGGATTGAATAATGTTAAGGTTGTTAAATAATGTGATTATACTGTTACTTTAGCCTAACAAACTGTTACCTTCGCCTAACAAGTTGTGATTATACTGTTACTCTAGCTTTACAGGCTGTGATTATACTGTTACTCTAGCCTAACAAGCTGTGATTATACTGTTACTCTAGCCTAACAAGCTGTGAATATACTGTTACTCTAGCCTAACAAGCTGTGATTATACTGTTACTCTAGCCTAACAAGCTGTGAATATACTGTTACTCTAGCCTAACAAGCTGTGATTATACTGTTACTCTAGCCTAACAAGCTGTGATTATACTTTTACTCTAGCCTAACAAGCTATGATTATACTGTTACTCTAGCTTTACAGGCTGTGATTATACTGTTACTCTAGCCTAACAAGCTGTGATTATACTGTTACTCTAGCCTAACAAGCTGTGAATATACTGTT
>JAIPMN010005877.1:22152-36042 GCA_020650975.1 Apostichopus californicus
CTGTTACTCTAGCCTAACAAGCTGTGATTATACTGTTACTCTAGCCTAACAAGCTGTGATTATACTTTTACTCTAGCCTAACAAGCTATGATTATACTGTTACTCTAGCCTAACAAGCTGTGATTATACTGTTACTCTAGCCTAAAAAGCTGTGATCATACTGGTACTTTAGCCTAACAAGTTGTCATTATACTTACTAACTAGAGGTGGTTTCTCTGTTAACATTATATTTGTTCTCTATATACAGGCAGCAATCAAGACAAAACGGTGGCTTTCCTCCAAGCATACTCCAGCTATCTGAGCAATGAAACAGATCCAATGACTAATGTTAGCCAACCTCTCCTCTCATGTAAGATACATTCTTCCGCTTGATTAACCATTTGTTATTAATTGGTTGCTGACATCCTTATCGTAATAACTTGTAGTCCACTGTAGTCAACTCTTTTTGTGGAGAAATCATTGGCTAGATGTTGTTACATGTCCCCACCATTAAGCACATTTGTATCTCTGCTGTGATAGCAAACTTGTTTTGTGTGTCAAGAGGTGTAGCTAAGGTCTTCTTCATTTATGTCCTCATTGATATGTTTGTCTTCTTACAAACTGACAATTCTGAAAAACAACAGAATTAGTCTATATAGAGCTAGGGTTGAACCTCAAACTTATTGTTCACATAAAGTCAACAGAAGGTACAACAGAGGGAGTAGTGTAATAACCAGAAATTTATTCATTTCGGAAAACATTTGTATTTCAGTAAGCTTGTGATCTATGAATATGTGCTAATGTAAAATCTCACGTAGCACCCAGAGCAAGTTTATGATTGATCATTATTATCATAGGAGATGTCGAATAATGTAGCAATGTTGCAATTCACTCTTTCTAATTTTTCTTCTTCTTCTTCCTGGCAGCCAAGGCTAAGTTTGGAACTGTTCAAGACGTGGAGTCGGCCTATGAGAGTAATAATAATAATAATAAACAGATTGAATTTAAACTTACGTTATTGTTGGTATCCTTCAGTAGTTTATTGATTAATATACTGAGATGCGGCATTTAGTTGATTGGATATCGATTGTTCTTCAGTTTTGATTTAATTTGATGCTTTTTTGTTGATAACTTCATCGCTAGGATATCGAGCATGAAGTCATATATTAGTTGTTGATGCACAAGAGTTCTAGATTTCATAAAGAGGTGACATTGTGTTTATGTTTCACTTCAATGGCTATAGATGAATCTTGAATGATTACTTAAGTTTAAAAACTAATTAAGTTTGCAGTATATGATTTCCTTCACACAGTTATCTTTTCAGCTTAATTGTGATGAGTATGGGATGTATAGTATAGTTGTCAATTGTGTCTACAAATATGTTTGAGATTATTATTATTATTAATTAATTATTAAGAATAAAAGTTGTGTGTTTATTTAATTTTTATAAATAAACTTACAGCAAATTGAATGAATACTAACCTATATATTTTTTATTGATTTTCTGTGGTCAGTTTTCAAGGATTATTTAGCACAACAAGATGGCGGAGGTATTATTACTTCATAAGATATTCCTGTAGTTTACTTACACATTACGCACTGATAACTAATACACTAACACTTATGAATAAATCACATCAAGGTTGCAAACAGTACATAATGTAAAATATTTTAAATGAATAAAAAGAAAAAAAAAGAAAAAAGTTTACCTATCACAACTTTAACCTGGAAGAAATGTAAAATGAGGAAATACAGTTTCATTTAAATTATGTAATTACTAGGTTATGCCTAATTGCCAGAATATCAATATTTATGTATCGTACTGTCAAGACAGCTTTTATTGTGAACAACTAGGCAATTATAAGGAAAAACCAAAAATGTGAGCCAAGAAATTTGTTTGAATAGGACTGAATTTTAAGCAGTGACCTGGACTTTCTACCTCCAGAGGTCACTGTTTCACATCCCATTTTAATTTATTCAAATATTTCTTTGTGTCTTTTTAACAACATTTAGTCAACTTCCCTTATCTGTATTACATAGCATTGCAATGGCCATGTGCTGATATAGTGAGTCAACCTGCTCTGTCAGTGACCTTTTAACAATTCCGATTTTGGGATTGATTGATGATTGGTTGATCGATCGATCGCTTGATTCGTTGAATAATTGCTGTTTAGTCTACAATTATGTAAATTAGTATGGGACAAACTGCCAATGTGTAAAATAGTATATGTTGGCTGTGCACTTCGGTTGCTCTTGCTTCTTTGTAGTATAGTATTTCATGTGATATTTTCTTCGTATATTTGAACCCACCACCTTTGCTGTGCTATAAAGGGACAACATTCATATTTTCATGAGCATACTTTTTTCCTAATATTTCACTTATGTATGTGATAAACATCATAGGTAGCATGATAAGTAGAAGTCTTGGTTTATCTTTTTGCAATCATATTTAACATGTTCTTTTCAGTAGTTCGTAGTCACTCGTCTAATCAACATTTACCCTCTGACCATGTGTGTTGTGTATGTATTTTTTAAACAGTTCCGCCTGTCAAAGGATGAATATTTTTATGGTTTTTACCATGATATCTTGAATTGTTCGTCAAAGTAATTCAATGAGTATATTTAATGGTTTGTTCAATGGTATTAAATAAAGCACAATTAAATCATTCTGTGTATGTTTCATTTATAATTTTTTTTAGGTATTGACAGATATTTGCAGCTTAACTATTTTCCTGCTATTTATTGGCTTACATGTATAGGCTGCAGTTAGTGTGATAGGATGTTGACTAGGTATTTTTTTGTTCTGTTAATTAGCCTTATCTTTAGAAGTAAGTTCATTCTTTCATCCTCATGAACATGGTCGTTGTCGTCATTGCTTCCGATTTAATTGTTATTCATCATTACTCTTTTCATTTCCTCTGCTTCCATCTGTGCTTGGATCACCTCTGTAAGTACTCATACAGTCAAGTATAATGTCATTATAGTAATATAAGAATGTTATCTGTTATGCAAGTTTTAAATTTCAAATTAATGAAACCTGATTTTTATTTACAGCAAATTTCTGCTTTTTTGTCTCCATTTTACTCATAAAATATTGTCTTCTGTAATAGCTATCTTCTTTTATGTTTAAAAACAAAATTATACTGTTGGTTATATAATAATTTTCATGTTACTAGATATTATCATATATTTCTCAGTCTTTTTCAACATTTTTTCTCTATCTGGACATGTTTTGATTCAACTCAACATTTTCTGTGGCCTTTCTGTCAATGATCATTGTAAACTCCACTTCTAAAATTGAATACATATATGCAAATCAATATTAACTTTACTGATTAACAAGTGGCTCTAAGCAGAGTCTGATATGTTACACTTCAAGGAAAAAGAGAAAAGTCTCAATGTAGGTAATATTCCTGTATGGTTTTTAATATATTCACCGATAATATATCAGTTTCATTAGAAGATAATTTCTCAATCAGGACCCAATTGTTATGTAAATCCTTTGATTTATAAATAGTAATTACCTACCAAGGAACTCTTCGTGTAACCTACAGAGCACCCCAAGATGAAATCAAGAATCATTTATCTTTGAAACATTTGATAAAATATTTTAAAAATATAACTTGGGTTAATAAAACTCTTGTTTCCCCCAATGAAGTTTGTGTTGCTTCAAAGAAGCAGATGTAATGATATAGACTAAGTAGTTCAGTCGCTTTCATTGACGAACCTCTGATACTTTCTCAATAACTGAACATTGTATAAAGATCTGAGCAGCACTAATGGAACTTGGTGCTGATTGTCCTAAATATGTAAACATTTATTTTGTGCATCAATCTGTACATTATGTGTAAATAACTTAAGCTTTCTCTCTTTTCGATTTTTTTCCATAGATCCGCGCCAAATGTTAACATTCCAACCAACTTCTGCTGTGATGTCACCTGGACCTTTAATGTTCAATGATGGTGTCTCACCAGGTCAGCTTAGGCAAGGACAGATTCCTCCTCCGCAGTACAACCAAATCCCTCAAGCCAGGTAGGACCGCAGGGAAACTATAAACACACTGATGTTTACATGTATTAAGTGATCTACCAAATATGATGAATGAACATAATTAGGCTAATTGATATATAACAACAACAACAGTTTGCTTTGTCTTAACCAGGTCTCAGTTTGTTATTGCCAAAAACATGAATTTTACTGTAATTACCTCAAAGCTCTCATCTTGTTTGTGAGAAGTTATCAATTGCTTCTTTTTTGGTGTATGTCCTACAGTTATTCACGTCCTGCGATACATACCTGGCTTTTGTTTTTATTTTTGCACTACATATTTTGCAGCATGTCTTTCATTGTGATATAGTTGATGCTGCTAATCATCCATAATGTTTGTGATTAAGTTAATAAGTTGACGCCCAAATTTTTGTGTTAACTCAATATTGAACCCAAATGATATGAATATATTGCAGAATGACTTCATTGCTTTCTTGCAGCGTTGCTTACATCCAGAGGTGATAATTCCAGTAATTGCTGTAGCTATGTTAAACCACACAATGACTTCATTTGTTTTCCTTGCAGCGTTGCTTTCCCCAGAGGTGATAATTCCAGTAGGAATTATGGACAGAACTCTGATCTTAGTCCAAGAGCTTTAAAAGATCCAAAGTCATACCAAGCTCAGTTGATGCAACAGGTAATTAAGTAATAAACAAAGCTTAAAGGAAAACAGGTCATTATATACAGTGTCATCTCCTCAGTAGCATCGGATGGATTCTGGCCATTGTAAACTGTTGTAATACCTGATACTTTCCAGCATAATTGACGTATGATAGTTTTCATTATTAAATACTAGTCAACTACTTTTTACTTGAAACAGATGAAAGACAAGATATACATGCAGTGTTTCTTCTTTAAGTACATTAGCTGAAGTGTTTTGACTATTAAACTTGGCTGGGAATGTTTGGAATTCCTTACACTGTCCTGGGACCTTTTAATCCCTTTGTGTTCATTGTATGTATTCTTAGTTTCAGTATATTCATATAACTTGATTCAGTCCAAAGAGGCGGCTAGAATGAATTAATGTAGTTGCTTACTATTAAGATTTCCGTACACATGCTGTGGTGGTAGGATGTTATTATCAACTGCTGCTGTTAATGTCCCATTCTCTCCTTCTCCCTGTTGGTTAACATAAACTTATTATTGTTTATTTATATACAGTGGATGTATGTTTTACATATACTGGATTGTTTCTCCATGTACACATCTGTGTACAGCTATAAACCTAATTCTCAACAAACAGTGGATGTATGTTATGTACACATCTGTGCACATCTATAAACCTCTTTCTCTTTGCATAGGTCAAGTCATAATTGGGTCAACATTTCAGTGAAAAGGATTGCTTCAATAATTAGGTTGATGATGTGCAATATTATGAAGAAATTCTAAAAAATCTTATCCTCAGTTTAAAACATTCAATATATTTTTTGTGCTACATTTTAGAGATATTAAATTTCTTTAACAGATGAGAGAGAAGGAACTGAGGAAGAGGCAGGAGAAAGAAGACAAAGTAAGGTATGAAGCAAAGTTAGAGGCAGATGCCCAAAATTATAACCCTTGGGGTAAAGGAGGCGCAGGCGCTCCAATGAGGAATGCTCAAGGACAGGTGTTTGGTAAGTAGTTTATGTGAGAGTCATTACCTGTAAATATTTTTTATTATTTTCATCTTTAATGAGGGTAGTCCTGCTCAGTGCAGAAGCTCAGTGCAGGAGCCCTCAATACGAAATTCATATATACATTATTATGAAGTAGAAAAACGGTAAACATCCAAAAGCACAAAAACGACGGCAAACAGATACACAAACAAATATCAGACATCTAAACAAAATATATAAGTTTTGATATTGCGTTTAAAAATATTATAACATTTGGCAAGCATTTCAAATTTTGGGGAAGACTGTTCCACAAAATAAATGACAGATAGCCACTTCATGCAACCACTACAGACTTCAGACACCCACTACAGACTTCATGCACCCACTACAGACTTCAGACACCCACTACAGACTTCATGCACCCACTACAGACTTCAGACACCCACTACAGACTTCATGCACCCACTACAGACTTCATGCACCAACTACAGACTTCAGACACCCACTACAGACTTCAGACACCAACTACAGACTTCATCCACCCACTACAGACTTCATGCACCCACTACAGACTTCAGACACCAACTACAGACTTCATGCACCCACTACAGACTTCAGACACCAACTACAGACTTCAGACACCCACTACAGACTTCAGACACCCACTACAGACTTCATGCACCCACTACAGACTTCAGACACCAACTACAGACTTCAGACACCCACTACAGACTTCAGACACCCACTACAGACTTCAGACACCCACTGTCAGGATATAGGCATTTCAGCAGCAGCTCCATGGCATTACACTCTTTCAACATTAACATGTGCAAATCAAGTGTATTTACAAATACGACTTGTCGAATATTGAAATTCACACATCAACCAAATGGTGTGTAATATCTGCATAATTTATGTCGCTAATCCTAAATGCTCTTTGAAGAAAGATGTAGTGAAAGGTGTCTTGATTCCTTGCCATTGGCAAACAAAATCTATGTGGTAGTGATGGTGTTTACATATATGCGTTTGTTTTGTATTCTGACCGAGGACTTGAACAAAAGAAATCCAGGTCCTCGGTTGTGATTTCTAAAGAATCACCACGTCCTCGGAAGAATTCTATTGTATGGGGTATTGTTAAGGTTAGGGTACGTGGATTTGAAAAATGGAAAATACAATGGGGTCCTCGGTCTGAATGTAATACAAACATGCGTGCGGTGTGACACCTGCTTTGTACACAAAATAACTATAAAAAAAAGTGTATCTTTGGTCTGTACCTTCTCATTGGTGCAATATCATTAAAAAGAAGGAATTTGGTTGAACTCTTTATTTTGAACATGACATCTGATTTTGACCAGTCCTTAATTTTAAGTTTTATTCTCTTTGTCTTCCAGCTGACCTTAAGCAATTACATAATCTGAATGAACAAGCTCTACAGGATCCTCAGAAACCTGTGCAACTGTATTCAAACACAAGCCAACCAGTTCCTGGCAATACAAGTACTACAGGTAATTACAGAAAGGTCAATGAACTATGAGGATAATTGAATCAGTTTAGTAAGGTTACAGGAAGGTAAAGGTTGTTGAAAATGGAAGGATGTATTCATTGGGATATAGGTTGTGGCCTATACAAGCAATGAAATATAACATCTGGGAGGTTGGCAGTTCCCTCGCCACAGTTGAATAAAGTGAACTGAATTTTTCACCTAGGAGCAATCTTTAGTTTTTTTCCATTTGTAAAACTATCTATCAGATTGGAAGAATAAATTCAGAATATGTAAAAACTGTTAATTGGGTTGTCACCTAAACTGTTAATTGGGTTGCCACCTGATGTCAGATGTAAATCAAAAGCCATTCACAACCCCCCTCCCCCCTTTTTCCTCTCAGTGGTATATGTGGCCCTCTTATAACATAACTGAATGTGGAATTTTGGAAGCTACTTCTTATCCATATGTAGGGGATCCAGCCTGCAACTGTCCCTTTTCCCAGTTTAATAATATTGCACATGAAGGGTATAAATATTGACTTGCATTTTACATCTTTATAATTAATATACTTTTGATGTTTATCATAAAGATACCTCTTTTTTCCCCAATTTTTACAGCTGCCCCATCTGGCTTAGCAAGAGCAATTGCAGAAAGAGGTATTGATCTGTCAGCAGAGGAGGCTGTCGGAGGGTCCAGTCAGGTACCACCACCCTCCAATCAAACATCAAGCCCAGTGGATTCATACAAAGAACAACTCAGACTGCAGGTAACATGCAGCACTTAAACTGTGATATATTCTAGTCATATATAATCTCACATTGTGGTATCAATATTATTATTAATATTATTCAAAATAAAGTAAAACTGTTAGCAAACTGCTTATTCACTAGAGAGCCTGTGTAAGAGAATGTGTAAAAGTAAGTTGGCCTGATGTTTCGATCCTAGCAGGATCTTCTTCAAAGGCTAAATGACAAGTAACAGTAACAGAAGGGACAAAAACATGCACAGAATAATTTTTTGTTTTTGTTTTTGTTTTTGTTTTTCTTGTTTCTTTTTTCTTTTTTTCTTTTTCAATAAATTAAAATTAATAAAATATTTCTGTGAAAATCTAAACTGGTGACATTGGGATGGATCATTAACTCTTCTTTATCAGTCATTTTGAAGATTTTTCTATAAAATTATGAAAAGCCCCTGTATGTATTAAGTTGTGTCACCTGTATTTTGGTCTTATCTCTGAGAATGCCTGTTAACAGTTTAATGTCTAAAACACTTGCATCTTTTTCCTCCCCCCCCACCCCCCTTCTGCAGGGACTGCCAGTTAGTGCAGATCTGACAGATCAAGAAAACTGTAACAAATATCAATTCGTCTGCGCTCGTATCAGAAGGGACAAACCGGCACCAGACTATAAACAAGTCGGATCAGATCAAACTGGATGTGCTCCGGTCACCTGCGAAGGTGAGTAAAAGGATCGAAACTTCATATGACCGAAAAAAGGGAAAAGGATCAGCATCATCACACAGTTTCCGTTTCTATGGAGATGTAAAGCTTATGCATCTCGTCCGTTGCAAACGGCATGCATACCGCATTAATTTACACGTGAAAATTAGAAAAATTAGAACTGTTTTAATCAGACCAATTAGAATCACATAAAGGTAGTCGTTTACATAATGTAAAGAGAGAGTACCGAGAGTCTGTAGTTTTATGGTTAAACATACTCTGTGAAATCTCACATACTAAGGGGCGGGCGGGCATACACAAGTGATAGTTAAAATGTAGCTAAATTCTAAATGAAATACATGTATTACTCCGATACATGCGCTATTACTAGCTCACAAGTTCAGCACATACAAGACACATTTTGTGTAGCAGTTATATATTTTGTATAGTCCTTATTTGAGATCATTATATTGATAGACACTGTGTCAATACAGGTCTGCAGGATCCTGCTGCAGCAAGGGCTGAATAAAAAAAATCCAACTTTTGGCTCAATTCACCGGCTAAAATTGTATCCTCTGATCCAACAGTCCGTCCAGAAGTGGCTCCTGTGGTACCAGATGAGCCCGAGTACCCTCTTGCCGACCTGAAACCGTATGCACCGTTACTACCCGTCTATCCTCTGGGTTGGTACGTGGAGGTGGTGGAGACCACCGCTCAACCGGTGGTACTACATCCCAACGAAGACAACGACGTCGCCACCGATGTGGCAGTTAAGTTTGACACGCCGTACGTGGTAAAGGGTGGCAACCTCTGGGAGATGAGCACCTGGTTCAGCAAGTACCCCGACGGCAGCGGACCCAGGCTCAACGAGAAAGACAAGAGTCTCAACCAAAACCAGAAGAACAAGCCCGCTAAGATTGACAAAGACTTACATTTCCAGGTAAGTAAATCTTCTGTAAATAGAGAGATCTGTCTCACAAACATTGTATATTGTCTTGACTTAACTCCAGTTGGATTTGATTTTTTTTTCCATGTTCATGCATGTCTAATTACAAGGTTTACGATGAAAAGACATTTAACAATCGATAAGAAAATGGTGGAAGGGCCTTGAAGCCGAAGCGTTTACAAGAAGCCCACCGTAACATAAATAATTAGAAAGAAAATGTAAATAGAAGTGAAAATAGAAGGATAAGAAGAGGATCTGCTCCCGGGTACCGGGTTAAGATAATAACCATTATTAATCGTTAGCTAAGGGAGCATAGCCAAATCTAGTCGGCACCTGGTGCCGCGCAAATCTACTGCCCATTGTGCTGCTACTGAATATTCTTCACGGCCCAGTGACCACAATACTTCACTTGGCAAGTTAATGATGCAGCCGTGTGTTGGGTCTACGAACACGTAACAATAGGCTTTCTTAGCAACAAGAAAGAGTGACAGAAATTCATGAATAGGAGCTTACTTACAGTCCGTCGCAACTTATCAATAGTCTATTGTTCGCATTCATTGTGCCTTGGTTTATTGCCGTACAATTGGTCTCGATATCATTTCCCCTTCCACAATACTGACTCCCATGATTGTGTGTAGCCTAACCACACTGAAGTCAATGGAAAAATCTAGCCTAACTATAGTGCACAGGCTTCGTGAATGTAAAAGATTTTGTTATGTGTTTGAATTGTTAAGAAGGTGCCTCCTTCATAGAGAGCATAGGATACTAAGAAATTGTCCCTGAGAACAGATGAAAGGGTTAGAAATGTTTTAGAAATAAAAACAGCACCTAAGGGTGTCATGAGGGCTTCTCATTCGAGTAGTCATCACTTCTCTTCTGGTGCTAGTAAAGTCCGACATGTTTATTGCAATTATTTCAGGGAATTGCTATTTAACACAGTGCTTCAGTTTTTGTCTGTTGCATAGAGTGGTTACTGAATTTCATCAGTATCCCACTCCTCACCTTGCCAGATTATGAATTATGCTGGAAACTCTAATAAAATATTATAATACACCCACACTTTCTCACTGAGATGTACTAAAGTTATCAAATTTGATCAGTATCACACATCTGGCATTAAGATATCTTTAGCATGATAAAACTTTGGTTTGGAGGTTGGGTGGATGGGGATGGGTGGGGGTGGGAGGAGGGCAACCATGCTTCTGAGCTAGCTTTATTACGCTTGGTATACTTTCCATGCCTGGAACCTATACACCACTGCATTTGCCAGCTACAATCAGTAGTATGCTTTGGATGCAGACTTTTCATAGCTGCTGTATTCTGTATTCTTGTTACCATAGGAACTACCTCAGAATGTTGACCTGACAGACTCGCCAGACTGTGGCAACTACAGGTACATTTGCGGTGAGATTAGGAAGAACAGACCTAACCCTGACTTTGTACTGGTTGAACGTTACAGGGACTCCACTGTAGGATGCGCCAAGGTCACTTGTGAAGGTATGATAAACTCTCCTCTTCCCCAAGTCAATCTCTCTCTCTGAGTACTCCATCTCTGCACCTTAAAGGCATTGAAGACTCGCCCCAAATCGTGTGCCTGCACCCTCTGAAAAAATTAACTTTATGTTGCTTGCAAATGACGTTTTCTTCTTGTCGCTACAAAATGCAGACAGTAAAGACAGTAAAGTTATCTTTAGCGGGACCTAAGATGTCCATCGCTGTAACGTTTGTATACTGTGCTGTGGGTATTGACCGCATCTGTATGTACTGACTGTACACTAGTGTCTAATTACCGGCGGTAGCAAGCTGTGTGTGTATTTTCTGGGATCGATGGTGGTGTTTAACACTTCTGTTACACCTCATTTGAAACTACGTCAAATTACCAGCATTAGACGTTTCTTTTTGCGCGAGTCTTCACACCCTTTAATATTGACAGCAAAGAACCTATAGGGCTGTCCTGTAATGTCTACATCAAGCCAGTGAGTGTACAATTCAAAGAATCAATTATTGTATAAAATGCACTACCAACCGACACTTTAGAGAACAGCTAATTGTCTATTCGATGGCCAGATCATTCGTTTGGGTCTTCACATAAATAACTAAGAGAAAAGGATATACTAAAAGTGAAATGAAGACAGAAAGAGGAACAAACATATTTTGCCTATGGAAACACCTATTCCATAGCAAGCAATGATGTATGCAGTCTTTTCATGGCCAAAGTCACACTCCCCTACCCCTCGCACTTCCCCCCCCCCTTGCCTGTACTGTGAATTGGACTTCCAGGCTGCCCGTTTCTTTGTTGATGTAACTCTGACTCTGTTATTCACAGCACGCGATGGAGAAGAGACGCCGGCGGTTGAATTTGCCTCGGTGACGCCCTCTTCCGTGACTCTCTACGTCGGAGAGAAGAACGATGTGATGACGGACGTAGCCGTCGAGTTCAATCCAGAGACTACCGACCCGACCGTGGCAGGGGAGGAGCTCTGGCAGATGTCCGTCTGGTTTAGTAAATCAGAGACTGGATCCGGTCAAGTTAAGGGCCTCGTCCGATCGGCACTGAGCGATGAGCAGGGACTAATGCCGGTCGACTTTGATAACTTTGTCGCTGAGGTAAGGAGTAAATTTTTTGTCTCTTCTCTCAAATTATCTGGTGCAGTATCCCCCTCCCCCCCCCCCCCCCCCCCGCCCCACCCCAACCTATGTAATAGCATTATAGCAAGATATGACCCATTCATGACCAAAATTTGGCTGCAGTTTGGTCTGAATTTAAGGGTAACTTTAGACTCAAAGTTCAAAAAAATAATTGCTACCAGTCAAGGTTGCATTTCTTAGAGCATTTAAAATTTTTACCAATGAACCCTTAAATAGCTGAGGGTCGTCATCAAGTAAAGCGGCTGGGCTACTTAGTCTAACACAGAGACCACCAGGTCAATACTCAATAATGAAAACAAGACTTTCATGTATTCAGGTAAGATGTTTGCAATGTATTTCAAATATATCATTTCAAGTAAATGGTACACAATGCCGTCGATGGGGTGCGAAATAACTGAACAACATTTAGCTCTGCGCCAAGGAGCCGCAGTAATCATCGATTTAATCTCCAAAAGAGCATTTAAGAGAGATCTAGCATTAATTACTTTAAAAGCTGAATATCTTGAAAAACCAGAATGGCATAAGTAGCACTCAAAATTTCCTTTTTTTCTTGGATGATAAGATACGAAGTGTCTTACAATTTTGTCGTTTTGTTTTCTCAGCGTAGAGAGAGAGAGAGAGAGAGAGTAGATCCATGAGTGGAAACCTTTGCGTCTTTTTTCTTAAATATTTTTCAGGGTTTACCAGCCACTGCGGATTTGACAGACTTAGTCAGCTGTAATAAGTATGCCTACATCTGTGCTAGAGTGAGGAAAGATGATCCAACACCAGATTACAAACAGATTGGAAAAGATAAAACTGGATGTGCACCTGTTGTATGTACAGGTACGGGTAACATCAAAAGCAGCGTCATAGTGAAAAATTTCGGGCAAACATTTTTTTTTTTTTACAACATTAGGTTTGAGCAGTACTCTGTCCCCCCCCCCCCTCCCTTAATAGGTATTGGGCCCCTATAGAAAGGAAGACTTGATACTTTCCTGATATATACTATAATTCTTTATCTATGAACTGGAAGCATGATTCTGCTATCAGTATGAAATACAAAAGCACTCATTAAAATAACCTTGGCATATCTGCAGATCTGAAGCTATTGCAAGCAGTGAATACTCGATGGGGCTCTCCAGTATATCTACAGAGGATGCTGTCCTATCGGTCCTAGTGCATGTCATCTGTACTGTATACAGATCTCTGAATTAAAAGCCACACAATTGTGTGTAGGTGCTCACAGGCATGCAAACACGCCCTGTGATCTTTGAATACAGACGCTTTGCATGGTTGAGTATAGTTCAACGTTCCGCTTACGCAGTTTGGTTGAAGGAAAAAATGTGCTTTAAAAAGCACAATTTTGAAAAACAATTTTAAAAAACAATTAGTCTGACTCTATGAAAATATGTTTCAAAGATCTCTTTTTCAATTACGACAAACGAAATTGTATAATCCGCTAGTGATCAACTCACTGTACTATTACGACGACGTACAAGCACAGACTGGCAACTTATCAAGTTTCATGGAACTAGATAGGACATGATGTGACGCATCCACCACTGTTGAAATTGGACATGGTGGGAGCTAGAGCCCTGTAACAAAGTCATGGCAATCTTGAATATACCATACTCAAAGCAGTGTTACTACAGTCATGGAATATATGGATATATGTAACCTCCTGACTGTAATCACCATGCCAGCAGTGACTCAAGAAGAAATATATAGATATATATATATAGATATATAAATATATATAAATATATATATA
>JAIPMN010005879.1:8599-34876 GCA_020650975.1 Apostichopus californicus
TGTGACAACATTGAAACTTGTTAAGTATGGATGTAAAATACAAAGATTCCGTGACAATATTGAAGTAGAGCATGAATGTAAAATACAAAGATTCTGTGACAACATTGAAATTTGTAGGGTATGAATGTAAAATACAAAGATTCTGTGACAACATTGAAGTAGAGCATGAATGTAAAATACAAAGATTCTGTGACAACATTGAAGTAGAGTATGAATGTAAAATACAAAGTTTCTGTGACAACATTGAAACTTGTTAAGTATGGATGTAAAATACAAAGATTCCGTGACAATATTGAAGTAGAGCATGAATGTAAAATACAAAGATTCTGTGACAACATTGAAGTAGAGTATGAATGTAAAATACAAAGATTCTGTGACACATTGAAGAAGAGCATGAATGTAAAATACAAAGATTCCGTGACAACATTGAAACTTGTAGAGTATGAATGTAAAATACAAAGATTCCGTGACACATTGAAGTAGAGCATGAATGCAAAATACAAAGATTATGTCATAACATTGAAGTAGAGCATGAATGTATAAAATAAGCACTCTTCCAGCTAACCTATTTCCCTAACTTGTGCTTCCATTATTCTAGAGTTTACAGTTTTCTTTTCAAATGATGACATTTTTGACAATTTTCTCATCTCCGAATGTATACAGGCATAATGGCAACATTCTCTTGGACCCTGAAGGGCACATCATCCACATAGATTTTGGATTCATTCTCTCAGCATCTCCCAGAAACCTTGGATTTGAGACCTCTCATTTTAAGCTAACTGCAGAATTTGTAGAGGTGAGTTTACTGAATTATTCAAAGGATTTTCAGGATTTACTGGAATTAATTGATTTGGGCAAAAAACCACATCCTTTATAGCATTTTTTTTTGTTATATTTGTAAATGCATCTGGCAACAAAAGAATGGACGCTGTCATCCGGGCATTTCGGCTGAAAATGTCCTCTTGTTTTCCTGATTACTTGTCCATCAATTATCCACAGGGGAAAGATAATTTGTTTTAATAGAAAAAAAAATATTGAAGAAATTCTCAGTACAGAAAACTTTTACAGCTGAGCCAAAATTCCAAATCTATCATTTTTTTAAGGATAAATCAATAAGAAGATTTATAATAGTCTAAGTCAAAGCTTTTGAAGCGGATTTTCCCAGATGAGGTCACAGACGTCACCACAAACTGTTATCCAACTTCCTGGAGTCCTTGAAGGTTAAGCCAGTCAAAAAAGAGGTTAACACTAAATCAAATTTACCTCGAGTTAGGTGTAAGATATTGAGATGGGGGGGGGGGGGGTTTCAACTAGCAATGTGGAATATTTTCCTCCTCAATATAAGTTTGGCATTGTTTTGTTACCAAAAATGCTTTTAAACCTGGTTGCACACGTACCTTCATTATAAACAAACGTAACAGTGCTATGCAGGCACAAATTAAATAAAAAATACAGATAGAAGGGATCGATGTCAAGAAAACAGCAGAGTTAATTAGTTGTTGTATGTAGTTAATTAATCACAGTCTATAATTAATTTATTGATGTTTAGAGTTAATCATATTCATTGAATAGGATTCAAAAGGTGACATGTATATATTTATATAGATATATATATGGCACTTGTGTAGCTTTTTAAGCACATACACAAGTACTACTTTTGCTAACAATTTACATTTTTTAATTTTTTTTTAATGAAATATATTACGTACCTGGTAAAAGTTATTAGTTTGTTTCAAAGAGATTTTCAAGGGACTGATTGAGAGCCGTAAGTAATGTTTCTCGCATGCGTAACTGATGCATTATTAGTCTGTATGATTTTGGCATAGGCTAGGCCCAATTTATGTTGAATATATCAGAAATGTCGGGATTTTAGATGAAAATAGTGATGGACGGGATTCACGATTTTTAAGACAGTACTGGGCGGTAACTTTTAGTGCTGGGCGGGGCCGCCCAGCGTGGGCACATCCCTGTATATACGTCAGTACTCAGTTTAGTTTTCCACATGGAGAGATATCAACCTTCCTTTGTTTTTTTGGTTCATTTCTTGCAGGTCATGGGTGGTTATGGATGTGATATGTTTGAATACTACAAGATCCTTATGTTACAGGGACTTATAGCTGCTCGCAAACACATGGACAAACTGGTACAGGTGGTGGAAGTTATGCAAACAGGTTGGTAGATTGTTTGAATCAATTATATCAATACCATTACTTCAAAGACGTGCGTAACCCTGCACCATCACGAACACCTCTTTATGCCACAGTGGTCCCTCCCCCTTCCCCTTCTCCATTAGCCCCTATGCTGTATACATACGATCCCAAAGTTCTTTGTAACTGGCTCACATGTAACTAAATCATAAGTATAGTAAAGTTTATAATATTACTTCTTCATTAACAGGCTTTTTTAAATTTATTTTTACAAAATCACTTGTAAGTCGTGTTTAAAATATTTCCATTGCTACTACCCAATGAGGGATTCATTGACAATATTTGTCATTTTTACTTGTCCTTCCCTTAACTAGTTAGTCATTATATACATTCATTAGTGTTGGGAAAGGCAGCATATGTTTATCTGATAACAAATGTGTCTTCCATTCACCTTTCTGCCCTTTACAAGTTATTCATCAGTTAGTGACATTCTTAAGTGTTTCACACAATGTTTTACATACAGTAGGTTTTCCAACATATGTTGGTGTCTTGCACAACTTGTGACAAGTGTCACATGGGTTGAAATTTGCAAGTCATGTGGTAGAGCAACTGGGTACAGCTCCATGCTGCCTAGGAAGCCCTAAATCTTGACTTGGAAAGAGCAAAGGAATTTATGACTAAAACGGGAGTCAAACCAGTGACCTCTGAGTTACTACCAACTGAGCTCTGTCCAACCCTTAGTGGGGGACAATGATCCTTTGTTACATTGGTATGCAGGTACTGTGTCTTCTAACTGGGGCATCCCCCCAGCAAAGAAATGGCTATATAAGGATCATCACCAACTAATGGTTGGATAGATCAGTTGGGAGAACACTGGGCTCCTTAACCCAGAGGGTCACTGGTTCGAATCACGTTCCAGCCATAAATTTCTTATGCTCTTTTTACCATTGTGTGCAATATCCCAGTCAGTTTACCATTGTTCATGTACTTTGATTAATCTTTCCTTTGGAAGGTAAGGAGCCTTTCAATACACTAACAGGATAGAAGTATGATCACAATACATACCAGCATAGTCAGTAGTATTTATAATAGATAAGTCAAGTATGTCAGTCGCTCCTCGGTCAGTGCTGCACCTTGTGTTCCTGATATGACTTGAGATGGTCAGCATCCCTTCAATTACACCCTTCACTAGAATAGGTCTGGGGGCATTGTATGAGTTTAATTCATTTATTTGTTTTATCGCCAATTGTGTACAATGGGAAAGGAAGTCTCCTATAAAGTTTTAAAAAGACTTAACAAGGTAGGAGACTCCCTGGGAGAAAATAAAAGAAAAATGTACAAATATATATAATACAGTATGAGTTTGACATTAATGTCAGCCGATTAAAGTAGTTACAGTCTTTAAGCTCCCATTTACATTTAAACATAACTCTAGCTGCCGTACGGCAATATTTAAGTCATGTTTGGTAGAAGAGAAATGCAATGCTCAGTGATGATATGACCTACCATAGTAACAACCCTTCCTCTCCTCTCCTCTCCATCTCTCTCTCTCCCTGATAGGTTCCCATCTTCCGTGTTTCCGTCAAGGAGCCAGCACCATCAAGGGTCTGAAGGAGCGATTCCACATGAACCTGACCGAGGAACAGTTACAACTCTGGGTTCAACACATGGTAGAATCCAGTATGCACTCACTGACCACAAAACTCTACGACGGCATTCAGTACCTTACTAACGGAATATTTATATGAACACGGATCAAACGATCCGATCGATTGATCGACATTCACGGCAGTAAAACTGGCCGACCAGAACGGAAGGCAGGAGAGGACAACCCGCGCTGGTTACGTTTCCATAGAGATGCTTTTTTGTGCCGTGGCTTATTATTCATGAGACCTATTAAATATTCATGAGATTGACGAAAACTTCCCCCCCGGTGGTCCACACCCCCAGTCAGGACACATCCATCTAGGGATCGTTCTTCTTTCATCGAGGATTTATGAGAACGAAAAATGGAAATGCTCTTTCTGTGGGATATCTCTTTAGAATTATTCCTGACTACGATAATTTAGGTGAAAACTTGTGTGGCTTGAAATGGAGGACCAACCACAGCTGTGCATGCTGTTTGCATACTGTGATTATGCAAGGTTGAAACTGGGCAATGAATATTCATTTGGATGTGATCAAATATTCATGATGATGATAAGGTTTGCCCTGTGAGATGATGGAAAAAAAACAGATGGAAACTCTGAGGACAAAGTTTGATCGTAACGTTTAAAGCCGAAGAAATGGAATGTTCCTCTTATGCGATGCAGTTTGCATTTAGCCTATGGAGAGACCAACCCTATACATCTGACTTTGGAAAGGACATATTAAAGTTATCGCCACTCATAGAGGTCTTCGTCATATTTGAAAAATTAACTTGCTATCGTAATTAGCAAATATCAAATCTTTTCATTCGTAAAATTAATTTAGTAATCTTTAAGTATTTGAGAGGGTGGAATGAATCTTTTTTGCAATCCAGTTTTGAGTTTTTGAACTTCTCTGAAGGGATTATTGTAGGCAGGAGTTAAGTGTTTGGTGAGTCATAGTGTCATTATCCAACAGAAAAGAGGAATGTTTAGGTTCAGTTTATTGTTTCTAAACCTACTTTGGTTTGAAATATATATTCACGCCTGGATTGACTCAATATATAAAAACATATTTACGGTGATGAATAGGTGGGACCTCTCGGCGTGACGTTTAGTTAATGTTGACCATAATCAAGTGTAGTAACTTACTAATTATCAATAACTAATTAATTAATTAATATGTAATAAAACTAATTCATCATATACTAGAAAAAAATTATAAAAAAAAACAAGTATCCCCAAAACTTTGTGTTGAATGATCTAAAAATGGACAGGTTATCCAAGAAAAATAATTCAATATGTCTTGATCATGTAACTAACATGTACTGCTCTATGAAGAATAGCACCGGCAGTAAGTTTGAGGTCCTGGGTTTTGGTTTGCTTCTTAGAATCCATTGGTGTACCAGATTTGGTAGAACAGCCAGACACTTTGATTAGAATCCATTTGTCTACCAGACTAGGTAGAACAGCCAGCCACTTCGATTAATGTGCCATCAATATTACAGAGGATCTTTCCCCAAGTTTTAAGAAATTGGTATTGAATTGTAACCTGCACTGATAGAAGTTGCCATTTCACGATCTCTTCTTTGTTATCGTAACACTCATGTTTTTTTGCGGAGTAAATTTATCCTCTAAGCTACGTGATGACAGTAAGAGACTACTGCCATCTAAAACTTTTGTGCAATTAAAACTTAAACACTAGTTTTTGTAGAAGATAGATATCAGCCCAAGCTGAAAAAGGTTCAATATCACTTCTTTTTTTTCTTTTTCTTTTGTGTCGTCATATCCATCGTCAGACCATTCAGAACTCTCAGACAGCCGTTGTCATTATGTAACAGTCGGTCGGAGAGTAGTCAATCGGTTTCAATCGGTGCATTTCTTAACGATTAGTGTTTCATTGTTTAATAACATTATTTTTTGTTACAGGGTCCAGTAAATCTGAATTCATCATTTCATGATGTATAAATTATTTTGTCTGTGTAATGCATCTGTTGACTATTTAAACTCACATCTATGTAAGGCTCTCTGTCAAAAGTAATATGTGGAGAAGGCTGCAGCCAGATTGCTTCTATAGGACATCATATCTTGTGCCATGCAGTTTCACACAATACGCACAGCAGCTTCACACAACATATCGGCACTGCTGGTCTACTGAGATAATCTCTGTGGTTTGTTATGGATGCAGCCTTGCTGGTCTACTGAGATAATCTCTATGGTTTGTTATAGATGCAGCCTTGCTGCTTCTATAGGACATCATATCTTGTGCCATGCAGTTTCACACAATACGCACAGCAGCTTCACACAACATATTGGCACTGCTGGTCTACTGAGATAATCTCTGTGGTTTGTTATGGATGCAGCCTTGCTGGTCTACTGAGATAATCTCTATGGTTTGTTATAGATGCAGCCTTGCTGCTTCTATAGGACATCATATCTTGTGCCATGCAGTTTCACACAATACGCACAGCAGCTTCACACAACATATTGGCACTGCTGGTCTGCTGAGATAATCTCTATGGTTTGTTATATGGTTTGTTATTGATGCAGCCTTGCTGCAGAGGGAGTGTGCAGCTGCTGCAGCATCTTCTGTTTTCAGTTCTCTTCATCATCTGTCTCACTCCTGTATCCAAATATTTATATGTTGATAAATACTTTAATGACATACGTAGACATTCTCTCAGGCAACTTCAGTTGAACATAGTCAGTTGGAATCCAGCATCAATCAAGAAATGCAATAGATCGATCAGTCAATATATTATTCAGTTCTTATGAGAATTCTTCTTAAAACTGCATACTGATTGCATGAAAATATGAAATAGAACTGGCTCGACCATAATTAAAAAAAAAAAATTCAGTCCGATATTAAAGTAAGAATTAAAGACAGTCTCATGTAAGTTGTCAACTCTTCTAGAACCCCCTCCCCCCCCCCCACCTTCATTTACTAGTACCAAATAAATCCCAAGTAACTGGACCAACTATTTTCAATTACTTGATAGCAGATATTTGGAGGTTATTTAGGTACAGTGTTAGGTGTTCAATTCTGTTTGAATGTTTAAAAAAAAAACCATCGTAAATGCATTAGAATTTGCCTGACTACTGAAGTTTCATAGTTTTATGCAAAATTTCAGAATTGTAAGCATTTTCCAAATCTGCTATAAAAAAAATTTAATAATAATATTTGTAATACATATTTGACTTGATACAAAGAGACCATATTGGATGCCCTTTGGGGGGGGGGGGGCTCATTGGGTGGTCTCTTATCGTCCACTTGTCTTAAAGAGACAATGTAGAGGAAAAGTAATTGGATTGTTTCTGTTGACTGAATAATTTATAAAAATTTAAAAAATCACTTTTCTGTAGGAATCTTCAACCTTGTTTTTTAGTTATTCTTTATTTCTTAAAATGAAAATGACACCTGCTACCTGATGTTTCAATGTAATCTATGCAAATTTCACTTTGTTCAGACATATCCACGAGATGCATTATTTATGGTGTAACTTGGTTTGAAGAAAGAAATTTGGTGAATTTTTTTCTTATTTTATTTTTGGGGGGGGGGGGGGCGGGGGATCCCCTGTGAGTCCTTCAGAAAGTTTGCTTTCATGTTGTCTGTCTTGAACAAATGTTTTGCTGAAAACAGTTGGCTATAAAGAAAATGTGTGATATTGAGTTAATCTGCTGTGCAAATCTTGTTTTTAAAGCAGACACCTTAAAGGCTAGTATTGGTAGTGTAACATCACATCTCACTTGTTGTGGACTATTGGAAATCCCATAAAAATGGAACCTATTCATATTGCAAAATTCTATACGTTAAATTTTGGATCAGAAATAAGATTTTGTAAAATGTTCTGTTTAATTACATTTCTTTTAAAGATTTGATTTTCGTCAGATGCACATGACCTGAGCATTGACGGTGAAGTGTTTCAATTCTCAGTAATTGAATATTCATAACTTCATGTACTAATAATGACACATCCAGTTGGGACAATTTTTCTCATGGTTATACCACCATATACTGAGCTACAATATCATGCTTCAAAGCACTCGTACTGACAGTATGAACAGTTCCTAATCCTTATCTGATTCTAATGCTAATACCACTGTATACTGTCCTCCTATGTAATGCTTCAAAGCACTCGTACTGACAGTATGAACAGTTTTAATCTTCATCCGTTAGAAAACCATGTTTATTCATACTTTTCATACTGTCTGTAGGAGTTCATTTGAAGCTGATGAACATGGGAGGGTACAGTATAGAATCACTTGTTGCAACTGGGTGAGGGACGTAGCTGAAAAGTGGGGTGGGTGAATGTATGTTCACGGAACAAAGGGTGTTGACTGTCATTGCAGGAATTGAAGATATTAATGTAGCACATCATTTTGTTGTAAGAAATGATAGACACTACACTCACGATCATATTACAGCACTTAATGTGTTAAGGAAGCTAAGAGTAACATACTTAATTCCTCGTTCTCCTATGTATTGTCAGTTTGTGAAAGAATTACCAAATTTAACATGGTCAGCATGGGGGCTTGGGTGGGGAGAGGGAGGTATAGGGGTTGGGTAATTTATAGCATGGGGCATGGATGTGGGTACAGGGGTCTGGTAATTTATAGCATGGGTGGGGGTACAGGGGTGTGGTAATTTATAGCATGTGGGGAGGGGGGGTACAGGGGTCTGGTGATTTATAGCATGGGTGGGGGTACAGGGGTGTGGTAATTTTCTCTCAGAGGCAGGAGAGGATATAAATAAGCTCGGTGAGGACCAGTATTACTATGGTAACCGTTCCCTTTTTTCCTTATTTCTCACGGTTTGAGGGAGAGAGATGTAGTCCCTTTCAGGACATCATACCGTATAATCCCAATAACACCATTTCTTTAACACTGGCTAAGAAGCGGAACCACATATTAACGAATTTATTATTCCAAGTTTCTCTCATCACTTTTCTAGAACTTTCTTTTCTTTAACTTATATAAGCCTTCTCGTTAAAGTATTATCCAGCTATTTAGTAATGCTTAATAATACACTTTTCTTCTAGATTTCAATCCTTCATATTTTTTTTCAGTTTTTTTTGTGATATTTTGATGACTATTTTTGTTATTCTCGATGCATGTAAACATCATCTCATAATATGAACCTTTACAATCTTTTGTTTCATTAAAGGAATCAAAGTTTTGAAAAGAAAAGACAATGTTTTTTTGATTCAGACAAAATGATACGTAAATAAAAAAAAATTGAAGTACTAAAATGAATAACTGTTTCTTGTTTATGTTTTACATAATTTGTTTATTTTGCTTTTCTTTTCACCAGTTTACAATCAAATTCATTCATATCATCTTAAATTATTGTTAAGCTTGGCTCAGTAGTTCTTACTTTTAAGATATTATCCAAGAATACGCTTTTTGGAAACAAAATTTAAAACTTAATATTATAACCAATAAGGCATTTCTGATGAGAACAGGTTTAATTATACAGTCTAAATTTTCGTCTGGGTAAAGTTTTTCAGTGAAGGCGAGCTCAACAATCCTTTTTTGTTTCAAGGAAATTATCGTGATGAATAACCTGGAATGTCTAGGAATGTTTTGCTCAGTTTTAAAAAATAACAGGATTATAACAGGGATGCCAGAATTCCGGAACTAGCCGGAATTCCGTCTTTTTCCCGATTTTGAAATTTGTTTCCGGCTCCACACGATATTTCCGTCCCAGTTGAAACAGGCATGAGCTGTTCCCGTGAATTTCTAACTATCATCCTAACACACTGTAGCGTACGAAAATTGGAGCCTATACCGCAATTTTTTCTCTGGATTTTCATAAAGTTCCCTACATTAGCTTAGATAGTCTGTGGGACATCCAAGTCCCAAGACTTGCAGGCCCTAGGGGCAAACCCTGCTGGCATGCCTGTTATAAGTCATGTCATGGGAGCTGCCATTTTGTCAGTCCATGATGTTTTCATAGTGCCACTAGGTGGTGAAATATTTCTACTACCCCTATTTTTACTTTTTCACTTTGCACATATTCAAGTTGAATGCAAAACAATTGTGACACTGAAATAAATCTCATTAGATCAATTTTCTGCCACTAGATATTAAGATCTTAAACACACATGATACGTCAGGTAACCAATTATCAGTCACAGAATGATTTCCATACCTAACACAAGCCCCATGTTACTGCTAATTCCTCCATAAATTTTACTGGGCCACTCTCAGAAGCCTATGCAAGTATTAAAAACTGTTGTGTGTTGATAGTCAGGAAATCTTCCAGAGAAGAACTTGATTTTTATGCCAGTAGATTTTTGAAGCACTTTGTTTTGTTTTAGCAACTGGTTAAAACTGTTTTATTGGTAGGTCCTGTGTGGTTTACATGATGTCATGCTTTAGTCTTTTATCTTGTGTGGATGAAGAAACTAGCGATCAAACGATTCGGAATCGGGCCAATTATTGCATAATCGGAATCGGTAAAAATTAAACAAGCCATATCTTAGCTGTTTGAAGATTAGTAGTTCATCACAAGGGTGTATATATTCCTAGTAGTAGCAATGACTGGTCGGGTTTGATTCTCTCTTAAGAAATATTACAACTTGCGAGGGTGATATCACTATTATATATGTGAGGGATGGTTACATCCCTGAGACCACAAAATAAAAGGGTATATGTTTGTGTTCCAAAAGCAGTACAAGTTGAAGGGAGGTATGATTCTCATTTGATAATGCCAAGGCCCTGAAATGTGACCTTTAAACTTTCAGTCCACACGCCACACCCCCTCCCCACCCACCCCCTCAACTTTCATTGGTTAGAGCCTATTACCATCATAGGCAATCTTATAGATTCATACTGATTTATTGACTCCAAAAGGATTGGTGTACAGTATCTCACGATACAATTGTAAAATAAAAAGTGTCTTTTTTAATTATCTTTATCTTGGAATTGAACCAACGATGACTGTCAGTACAAACTACGATTAAACTATGAGTCTGTAATATCTTGGGAGGCTGGACCCAAAATAACACTAAGTATGAAGGTACCTTACTGCTACCAAATCTTGGTAGGATTGATTCCATGATAATGGTGAGTAGAAACATAAAACATGCCTGTATAAGTCAAGGATTTGAACCCGGGTTCGGTATTTAACCAGTTGCAATAAGTCCTTAAATTTTAGACCATTCTCTCATTACCATTTCCAGATGTGGGAAGACCATAGGAACTGCTTGCTAGAATATAAGAAGAATCCAAGCGTCGCCCTCAAGAGACCTGACCTCTCCCGATAAAACCCTTCCAATAGCTATCAAACTGATTTTAGATCCCAGTTAACGTAATTCCTTGTTTGCCTCAATCTTACGAGTTGAGAAAAGGATTGTTTTCATCGCCATCATCCTCTTCGAACGGATTGTACCCCTCTGGTTCCTCGAATGGATTCGGAGGGCTCCTGGGCCTCTCGTCTTTATCCGAGCTAAGGAATGGGTTAAGGGCATCCTCCTTAGGGGCTTGATGTCTCCTCGGACTCCCCGATGGCCTCCTCGATTCTTCCTTCTGCTCAGAGGAATTATTCGATCCCGGCCTGGGGGGTACGGGCTTCACAGAGGGTGGGGCGGCCGCCACCGTTGTAGTTTGTGTCCTCTTTGGAGACCCTGAGGATCCCATCTGTCTCGCAGCGGGCGCTGTACGGTCACCGACTGCGCCCCCACCACTACCGCTGGGGATAAATGGTGGCTGGTCAGATCCGTAGGAGGAGTGACCGCTGCTGCTGGATTTAGGTTGTATGGCAGGCGTGATACTCCAGCCCTGTGGGGTGCTGCGACCGGAGGAATGAGGGGTACTCCGTCCGGACGAAGATGGGGTCTTTTTACTAGAAGATGGACTGGAATGTTCGGGAGTGTTGGATCTCTGCAGCTGTTGTACAGGGGGGACTTGAGAGGGCAGGGGTTGTATCTGCGAGACTGCTGGTGCTGGGGTTTCTCGGGAAGGGAATTTCTCTTCAAGGATGACCTACAGACAAAACAGTAACAATTGATAATTTGCTCATCAAAGTTATCATCCTCCCCACCAATCATCTTTACCCCTTCCTCTTCTTTGTCATCCAACAACACCCTCCCCTCCCTCCCAAACCCTCTTCCCCACCCTGATTTGCATAAATATGTCATCAGTGTTTTTTTATTTTTTTCAAATTCAAACATACCTTGTTAAATACTCCTCGTCCAAAATAGTCTGCAACCACAGAGAAACCATCCTGAGCGTTCTCCAGCTAAAAAGAGAGAGATTTGCAAAAACGATATATCGATTGATCAGTAATTAACAATAATTTTAATATCATTATCAGCTTACAGTGCACAAGGATGCACGGTTGTATAATTGCAGCGTTTCCTGCACAATCCATGATTGATAAACTAGATACTATCTGTATATATTAATATATCTGTAACTAATATTAATTTAAATCATTATCAGCTTACAGTGCACATGGATGCACGGTTGTATAATTGCAGTGTTTTCTGCACAATCCATAGTTGATAAACTTGATTCTATCTATATATATATATATATTGATCTGTTATTAACAATAATTTTAATATCATTATCTGCTAACAGCGGACAAAATTTTATAATTGCAGTGTTTTTTTGCACAATCCATGGTTGATAACCTTGATACTATTTATATATATTGATTGATCTGTAACTAATATTAATTTAATACCATTTTTCAGCTTACAGTGCACATGGACGCACGGTTGTATAATTGCAGTGTTTTCTGCACAATCCATGATTGATAAACTAGATACTATCTATATATATTGATTGATTAGTAACTGACAATATTAATTTCATATCATTATCAGCTTACAGTGCACATGGATGCACGGTTGTATAATTGCAGTGTTTTCTGCACAATCCATGATTGATAAACTAGATACTATCTATATATATTGATTGATTAGTAACTGACAATATTAATTTCATATCATTATCAGCTTACAGTGCACATGGATGCACGGTTGTATAATTGCAGTGTTTTCTGCACAATCCATGATTGATAAACTAGATACTATCTATATATATTGATTGATTAGTAACTGACAATATTAATTTCATATCATTATCAGCTTACAGTGCACATGGATGCACGGTTGTATAATTGCAGTGTTTTCTACACAATCCATGGTTGATAAACTTGATACTATTTATATATATTAATTGATCTCTAACTAATATTAATTTGATTTCATTATCAGCTTACAGTGCACATGGACGCATGGTTGTATAATTGCAGTGTTTTCTGCACAATTCATGGTTGATAAACTTGATACTATATATATTTATATATTGATTGATCTCTAACTAATATTAATTTAATATCATTATCAGCTTACAGTGCACATGGATGCATGGTTGTATAATTGCAGTGAAACACGATACTATATATATTGATTGATCTGTAACTAATATTAATTTAATATCATTATCAGCTAACAGCGGACACTGTTTTATAATTGCAGTGTTTTCTACACAATCCATGGTTAATAAACTTGATACTAAGTCAACAGTTGGGAAGAAAGATTGAATTATTGGAACACTAAAACAACAGCCTGATAAGTAAGGTTATAACTCCAGTGTATTTATTCCATTATCATAAGAATGATAACACCCTGGTTAGCTTCTCACTAATAGGATTGACAAGCACACTGGGATTGTAATATTTTAGAAATTAACCTGTCTAGTTGAAGTGAACAAAGTAATACAAGCAATGAATGAGTGGCAGTCCAAACGTCACCAAATTTATTTAAAAAAACCCAACTCTTTGGAATCCAAGTATGCAATTACATTCAATGCGGTCATCAGAAGACACAAAGTGGTGCGGTGGGTTGGGGTGGTGGGGAGGGAATGTGGGTGAGGGTGTGAGGATGGGTAAACATGGTGGGGTGAGGTGAGGGTGATGTGGTGAGGGTGTTGGGGAACTGGAGATGGTACCCAGTAAGCTACATCCCATTTTGGGCTCAACTTTTTCATCACAGTAGCATCGTATATACTATTTTATTTTGCAATGGGTCAAAGCAATTTGAAACTGTTTCTTCACTTTTTTTTTCAAGTGGCCGAGGGAAAGTCCCTATTGGATGATGAGTTTTCTGATGTGGTAGGGGGGGGGAGGGAATGTGGGTGAGGGTGTGAGGATAGGTACACATGGTGGGGTGAGGTGAGGGTGATGTGGTTAGGGTGTTGGGGAACTGGAGATGGTACCTGGTAAGCTACCTCCCATTTTACGGTCAACTTTTTCATCACAGTAGCATCATATATTTTATTTTGCATTAGGTCAAAGCGATTTGACACTGTTTCTTCCCTTTTGTATTAAAGCCACCGAGATAAAGTCCCTATTCCATGATGAGTTTTTCGATTACCTGTCTGTGGAATTCCTCGTCCAGGTCCTTGTTCTGTTCCTGTGCTTTGATGATGTCCAAGACTTTACGATTCTCGGGTAAACAGGCGGGACACTCCTGATCGTTGTCGGCGTAGCTCTCGAAGCAACTGAAAAAATGTTGTCAAATGTTTTTTAAGGATGATACAGTTTGATATCGGGTTTAGAGAATTCAACTCGAACTCTTGCTAATTCTGTAGTTGTACCACAAGTCTAATGCATACCCTTCAGTTGGAATTGGAGACCCAGCAATATGCTGAAAAAATCCAAGTGGTCAAAGAAACGTGATACTAAGAAAAGAAACAATGGTTTCTTGTGAATATATATCAAAACAGCCAAAGAAGCTTTGACTAGGATAGGTTTGAAAGTACTAAACTTTGGGGGATAAAACTAAGTCCTTTTCATCTATAAACTGGTCCTACAAGATGAAAATAATCTCATTGCTGACAAACTTTTCCGTTGGTGTTTTAATATTAGTAAATTTATACAGTCTGCATCATTTAATAGTTATGACGCTGTTGCTAAGTTATCTGAACTGAGAGTGTAAACCTAATTAACAGTGACCAGAAATGAATACAATATTATATCCAAAACCCTTTTTACCTTTGATGATAGGAATGCTGGCAGAGAAAATGTACCGAGGGTAACTCTAGCGGATGAGAACAGACGCTACACTTGGAAACTTGGAATATCTTGGCACTGTGAAGATTAAAATTAACCAAAATAGAAGAAGAGAAATATTGCATTCATTCTGTAATAACTGGAAATAATATTGGAAGTGATTTAATATAAACAATAGGACAACAACCCAATATTTTGTTACCAAAGGAAAGCAAGTGAACAGATAATTACTGAGTTAAAGTCTCAAAATTCTGTAGCCCAGACACTCTTAACATTAGTATCAACCACATTTAAAAGTAAAAATTGAAGAATTTAGAAAAACAACAATTACTTTCAACTTCACGTTTCAAATTGGAGGCTGACTGCTTCAGGCTAGTACTACTCTGTAATAGGATTATATGATAGCATAGTATAGTACAGCATAGCATTGCGTAGCAAAGAGCTGCCTTACTAAGTGCAAGCAGCAAATTATGTAGGTAAGACTTTGCCAACTATAAGCCCCTGGTGTAATACAAATCTACTTTATTTCTGGGCAGGGTCAGGCTGTAACGGAGGGAAATTTGACTGTATTCCTTACACATTTTGTCTCTCTTTGCATTAGTTTGGGGGAGTATTTTGCAATTTCTTGTGTAGTTATCTAGACAGGTAGATACTTGCTTCATATCCATAAATTTAATTCTTGTGGCTGTTACTGTAGGAAAAATATGGCATGAAAAACATCACGGTAACGGAGGGACACCAACTTTACATGTGTTATATATGTCTATAACTTTTTATTAAATTAGTATATTTTTGTTCTGCAAGCACAGTGGTAAAATATAACTCTTTAACTATCTAGCCATAGCACATTTGACCATGCTCTGTACATTTCCAATTTCAACCCAAATGTTACATTTCCCTTGACCCTGCCCTTCTATGAAAGTGCATTCTACGATGCTAAGGCATGCTTACTTCTTATACTGTCTTTGAGCTACCTTACTTTGGGGATTTACTTTAGTAGAGAGTATGATCAATAGTCAAAACAGTTGGGTTCTAAAGTTGATGTGTTTCAATTCTTACCTCGCTTTCATTTCTTCAATTTCTGCTCGTTTTATCTTGGTTTCCTCTCGATATTGTTCGATCAATCGCTCGTCCTCTGTGATCTGGTCATTCTCCTGCTGGAGTCTACGGACGATGTAGTCCTGCGGAATGAGAGAGCGATCAGTGTGCAGTCATTGTGAGGAGACAGGTAGGGAAGATCTAATTTATTTTTTACATTTTTATTAATCCCTCCTCCTTCACTAGCATTTTACTTGGTGGCAATTCAGCAGATCAGCATACATGTAAGATGGTCACTGCTATATTTCTTTAAGGTCACAATCCTGAACGAAATGACATTCAGACAGAGTTGTTTGTGGGGTGGGGAGGGGAGAGGAGGGGGGAGGGGGATAGTTAATGGTTAATCTTTTCATGTATAAAGTCTCACCACATGACTGAAATGACTGCTGTTCATCTACATTCCATTCAAATGAGTCACCAAATGTATTAATTGCATTGATTTTGTAATAAAACTTGTCACAGATTTCCATCCTTTTTATTTTTTTTTTCAAAGCTATCTAAGACACCACACACAATAAACATCAGAAAGATCCCAAAACCACTGCCTAACCTTGATGACGGTGAGAGTAGCTGTAGAATTATGCGCTAAGGTCTGTATCACCAGTAGTGGGGGCAGCAGATTATGGCGGTCTATCTGCGAGAGCACGTCCACGATGTACGGCTTGCAGTCCTTCTGCTTCGTGGCAAAATAGGACAGAGCTTGAACCCATAAATTCGGATCCTGAGTTCTGTGAAGATACAATCCAACCCCAATAAAAAAAAAAAAAAAATCCAAGAGATTTTAAATGATTTTTAAGCTCTTTTGGACATAATTATGCCATATCTTTAAACGATACAAATGTGTTTCTCTGTAAAGCGTACGACACAGAACTAGCCAATAAGGAGGTTCGTCTCATTTGTTGTGTCATTTTGTGATCTATTCATTGCTCATTTTGTCCAATTAAACTGTCTGTCCACCTGTTTCTCTCAATCTGGTGTTACTTTGTCTTTTAATTTTCAGTTAACCTCTGAAGAAGAACCCTCTCCTAAGAACGAAACCTCGGGCCCTCTACCTTTAACATATTTTCATACAAAGGCTTTTTTTGCGGTAGATAAGCAGTTTTAATAACAGTTTTTTTAATTTAATTTTTTATTTGTCTCTCGTCAATAAAGAGTTACATGACTCACCCATATCTTTTACATACATCGAGAATGTTATCATATTTATCATGATCCATGTGGTAGTGTAGTATTTGTTGGTATCTGGACACAAAGAAAAAAAAAAATAAAATAATAAGTTATTATAAAGTTGAAAAAAAACTCAAGACAGACATTCAAGCACAAATAAAAAGAAAATAGAAACAGTGAATTCACAATGAAGTTATGAAATGAAACAAAACAAATAAATAGAATGCGAAATGGAAAAAAAATCAATCGATAAATGATACCATTTATCACGATATATCTGTAACAGACCAAAACACAACAATCAAAACTATCACTTTTTTTAAATTTTTAATTAAACAACTTTAAAGTGAAGCAATCGAAGAGACTTCTAGGACGGTTTCTTGGGAGTTAAGAACGGCAGAACTACAATACCGAGAATAGTTCAACAGCTCCCAAATTTGATATTTTGGCATTTCTCGCCACTAAAGGACAATTTTTACTGAAAATGGCTGATACATGACGATTTACATAAAAGATAAATATGCATAAAATTTGATATTTTGGCAATTCACGCCACTAAAAGACAATTTTCACTGAAAATGTGAGAAAAAAAAATTCACGTAAAATAAAATACATTATAATATATAAAATTTTATTATGCAATATAATTTACATAACAAAATACATAACGGTTTTCATAAAACATAAATATACATGAAATATATCAAACGTGATATTTTGGCATTTCCACCACGAAAAGACAATCTTCACAGAAAATGGCTTGTATGTTACGTCAAATATTGTTCTAACAAAATTGTGTAAATAAATATGATTCATTATGAAGGACTTTTCATAATCTCAATAGCTTTGATTTATTATTTGCTCCAATTCCGTGAAGGGATAAACGCATAATTTTTATGACTTTTCCAGTCTTTTTGTTATCTTTTGTGTCAGCATTCTTCTTTGCCAACAATGCCCAATAATAGTGTTTAGAATCACTTACATTTCCTGAGGGCCTACAGAAGGAATGTTAAGTATCTTATGTGAGGTAATTTTTCTATGTCTTTGGCTTATGTCTGGGATCTTGTGACAAGATCTTTGCCGACAATGCCCAATACTTGTGTTTAGAATCACTTTCCTACAATTTCCTACAGGCCTACAGAAGGAATGTTAAGTATGTTATGTGGGGTAACTTTTCTATGTCTTGGTTTATGCCTGAGATATTGTGACAAGGCTTTTCTGATAGAAATCAAAAGTAGGACACTCTAAACCGAAAAGACATTTTAAGTGCTTCAATTCTGGAAAAAAAATCTAAGGTACTATTAGGGAAGGAAGTATAAAACGAATTAGAAGCAGGACTTGATGGGAACTAATATTCTGTAGAGACTGCCTGCCTTAGTGTATGTCACCAGACATAAATTTACGAACACAAAGATTGTCTCAAAATTATAAACACCATGCGAAACAGCCTAATTCCAAAGCTGTCAATGAAATAACTGAAAAGCATATTGAAAGCTTTCTTTGAAAACCCTTGTGGTCATTTGAGAAAACGTATCTGGTTTGTTTAATTAATTAACATTATTGAATTTTACTTTGATGACGATGGTACTTACAACTTAGCCTTCTCGTAAAGGTAAAGGATACCTTTACTGAAGTTGTGTTTCTGGCAGAGAACAAGGGCTAGGTCGATATCATAGTGACCCTAGAAAAGATAGAAGTAAACAGAATGAAAGAATTTAGAAAAATAAAAATCATCATAAATTGAACGGTTTAGTTAATATTTATTAAACACATATAACAGCGAAGTTTATTTCCACAGTTACGTATGATTAACAGTACAGGGAATTTCACACTATCACAGACAGATGTAATCATTGGTCTGGGTTTTCCTACCTTGACACATCTTATGTGATGTACTTCAAACACTTGTAAGCATGATGCCATCCCTAGGTTAATATTGAATTTCTCATTTTCATCTCTATAGGTAAAACATACCAGCACAGATGCAGGGCTCCAACATAGGCTGGTTGCTAGGCAGCCTAGCCTGCCCTGGTGGCACTTAACAACACATATGGGTTTGTTTCCAGTGTGCTCAACCAGATGACAATGTACATGAGAGGAGACACAAACAATGTGTCTATTTATAGATGATGTCAGTGCTATGGTTTTCTTTCTTAAGCAGCCTGCCCAAATGAATGTTGCCATGTCAACTATACTGGCATAATGTGGTAGTCAAGACAGCCTACACGTACTTGTAAATATGACTGATCACCAGATGGTGAAAGTGCATAAGTAGAATGGAGACAGGTAAGATAGAAACAAAGATAAACCTGCAATAATTTACCTCTCCTGTCTGTAAGAGATCCATGGCCTTCTTTTCGACATCTCTCTTATCTCGGCTGCCATCTTGTTTATGCATCATATCGTTAAGACACAGCTCCAAGTAAGTATTGTAAATCAATTGCGAAGATTCCGGTTGAGCCTTCAGAGAGAAATTTGTTTACAAATATAACAAGATGGATTATAAGTAGATGAGAGGTGTTGTATACAGACCATGGTTGGACAAGGTATAGAGGGAATGTTCATGTTGGAGCAATCCATGGGTAAACCGAATGAGCTTAACTTTCAAAATTACCCAGGTATGGAAAATACAATAAAAGGCTCACTTTCAATTAAATGTAAAAGAATGCTCTCCCAATAAAGGAACCAATCATAAGGATAACCATCAACTAATAGGTCTAACAACTCACTTAAACAAAGCATGCTCTCCCAGTAAGGAACCAATCATAAAGATTACCATCGACTGATAGGTCTAACAACTCACTTAAACAAAGCATGCTCTCCCAGTAAGGAACCAATCATAAGGATTACCATCAACTAATAGGTCTAACAACTCACTTAAACAAAGCATGCTCTCCCAGTAAAGGAACCAATCATAAGGATTGTCATCAACTAATAGGTCTAACAACTCACTTAAACAAAGCATGCTCTCCCAGTAAGGAACCAATCATAAGGTTTACCATCAACTAATAGGTCTAACAACTCACTTAAACAAAGCATGCTCTCCCAGTTAGGAACCAATCATAAGGTAGCAGAGAAAGGGGTGTGTCTTACTGTGTTCATTGACTTGAATCTCAAATCTAAGCAACATTTTCTTTACTCTTCCAAAATGAATCAAAAAGCGATAAGAAATAGCAGCCATTATATGCACAAACCTTTATCATGTGCTCCAAAAATTCACTAAGTTTTGGCGAGTTGTTCACAAAGATGTGTATGAATTCCTCAGCGGAGGCCCTCTGAAGTGGAGGAGGAAGACCGCCCTCTAGTGTTGCCATGTCTACAAGAGGTTCTGAGAAGGAGCATGAAACAGCTAAGAATAACCTTAAGCTTGTAATGTACAGCCTCAGGTAGCAGGGATACAGTTAAGTGAGTTGGAAAGAGGCTTAAAAGGAAAATAAACGGGATGGAAATTGGAACAGCTGACATCCAAAGAATTAAGAAATTTACAAAAAAATTAGTTACTTTGACATAACTAACCTGTCATTGAATAGCAATTTAAGTACTATTGCATGGCATACATGTTAAACTGTATAAAGCATTTACCATAGCAACAGCATATGCTATATACATCACTTCAAGCCAACCAGGGCAAACTGAATTCCAGACAACTTTTTCAAGCCAAAAAACCTAGTTATGGAATACTATAAATTTGCCTTCCTAACATTGCATGCATGCTAGAATGGAATGGAAAATTACAAATAACAGGAGACTATACATCCAAAATTGACTGTTGCAGACCAAAAATGTTTTCTTTGCTGACAAAAGAACCTTTTTATTTAGTTATGAATTAAAACATCAATACAAAGAAGTGTTCAAATGAGGATTTTCCCCCCATTTTATCCCAATTAAACTTCTACTTTCAAGTACTTTCAAGCTCAAAAATAAAAGTTTTTCCTTTTTTTTCCCTTCCTTTTCTCTACTTTTCACATTTTCCAGACATCAGGGGAATCATACAAGTATTTATGTTTTATGTTTTCAATATTTGGCCTTGATCTACAACGATTCTCTCTTTGACACAACAGCAGTTTTTTCTGCCTTATGACTTGCAAAAACTGCAAACATTAATTTAATAGGCCTATCAAGGTTAAATCGAGGCTGCCACATTCTCAATCTAAAATTATACTCTCGTTGTTCCTACAGATAAATTGTTTTTAATAGAATCTATTCTACTGTATTGAGGTATCTACAATTATACTAAAGGAATTGACCCATGATACTAATTTCTATCATATAACTGCAAAACTTTGAGATTTACTGCAAAGACCAAATCTTGAAAAAAATGAATTGCCTGTATGCCATCATGACAGCATGTAGGGTAGAAGCCCAGACTTTGTGCACGAATCGCCTGTGCAATACTAGAATACTAGAATTGTAACGCTATACTGGAATACTAGAATTGTAATACCCAATAACGCAATACTAGAATTGTAGCACTCACAGGCTGCATTGGTCTGAGGATGATATGCACTAGTGTGTGATGTTGATTGGTCTGTGAAAGTTCACCCAGCGCCTTTATTAATTTGGACGGATACAATTTTGTCTCCTGTCAGACGCTAGAATATTTGGAGCACAATACTGTACCTACAGAAAATCTGACTATACAAAACCTGGGCTATTTCTGTAGTCTCTTGAATATGTAATGCGAATGCCTCAGGCCATTTGGAAAAGCTATCACAACACACAAAATATACTTAAAACCTTCAGGTGAGGGGGACTGTTAGCTAGGTACCAAGCTAATTTAGCAAGCCATCATTTAAGTCCCTTATTCAGTGAACTACTGAAATATAACACCAACACACAGACGAACATTAAAAACCAAAAGCACTTGAAAAACAGCAAAGGACTTAATCAATATTTTTTTACAAAATACTGTATCACTAGAAAAACAACATTTTGATTACTAATAATTACTATCACACATTTTAGTTGTTTTAACCAACACTATCACCAAATAATTGCTTGATATGTTAGAATGAACACTTCAAACAGTTCAAATATGTGCTTTTAGTATTCCCATCACAGCCAGAATGTCACATGGAAAAAAAGGGTGGGGAGGGGTTACAAATGGAGGTAGGGGTAGGTACACTAGCAGGATAGGTTAAAAGGAAAGGGATAAACATGGGAAGCACATCCAAGTTAACGAAAGGAACACAAACAATATGACAACAACAAACACACACACACAAAATAAAAAAAATAAAAAAAGTGCTACAGTTTACATTTTACCCTCTAGGTTTTCTTATTTGAAATGTTTGTCAACTGTCAAGCCTTAGCAACATTCCCGAAGTTGACAATAGGCGAACTTTATGTTACAAAAGGGGGGCGCATTGCTAAAAAAAAAAAATACAAAGGATGAGAGTCCATCAAGGAATAAGCATTACTATCAATACCAGACAAGGTGTTAGTTTTTTATACTTTAATTTTCTTTCATTTTTTCTGCTTTTTTGGGGCTTTACATGCAGGCTCTATTATCACTTCAAAGTTCATTTCATAGATATATCATTGTCTGTTTAATTAAGTTTACATCAAGAGAAAAGTAATCATGTCGATTGGGTTATTACGGCCTATGCCAGTATATGTCTTTCGTTGGGATTGCTGCCTCCTGAAGGTCCATGAGTGCCTCTATTCTCTACCTCTTGAACAGATCAATAGCACCACGGAAGGTGGATAAATCGGTTTCTAATGTCTTTATTATTGATTAATTGATTGATTGGTTTACTGACTGATTGACCAGTTTATTGATTGATCTGAGAGCCAACAGTACTAGATTCTTTCATAAAACTACCTTCAAGAATTATGACCTTATAGAGTTACGTTAATTGATCGGTTTTCTGATAACTATATGATAGATTGATTAAATGATTTGATTGTTTTACTGACTGATTGATTAGAGAGCCAACTGAATAGATTCTTTAATACATCTACTTTCAAGAAAATGACAATAAAACCAGCAACATACCGCCTTCACTGATGCCAATGGTACAACTTTAACATGAACCATTAGACTGTCAAGACCTTGTCTTTGTCTGTCGTCAAAGAACAACTCAAAACTGAGACACAACTATGATTTAATATAAATGTTCTTAGAGAAAAGTTCGGCCGTAGAGAAATTTTTCTCAAGGATTTGAGGCAGAAAAGCGATCAAGATGCAACATGCAACTAAATCAAAAGGATAACTGTAAAAAAAAAAATTAAAAATATTAAAAATAGTGTGGAAAAAAGTGGAAGGCTACTTTAGCACGAAACTCAAACTACAACTCAGGGTGAAGCATAAAGCAACGACTTTGATCAGGAAAAAGGATTCTATCGATGTATCCTTCCAGACAGAGATTATATATGAATAAATCAAGTTATGACTATGTACACTCCACATGTTGGATTTGCGGGAAAGAACCAGATTTTATAGCCCACTTTCTGCTATTCAAGAAATTAATATAATACATATATCCATTTCGTTTTGTTCAGAATAAAATAGGTATGACACAATGCAGACAAACACAAAAGGGTATTGTAAGATTTAGGTTTTAAGGTGGATCAGACATGATTTGTAAATTAGGTTGTAAGAAATGTAATATCAAAGACTTTTCTTCATTTAGCAGACTTCGCGAACACAATGTCACATTAAGTCAGCATATTGCTCCTACCTAGTTTAAGTCTCATTTAATGGATTCCATCATATAGAGGAAGTTATCAATCCCTAACTCTACACTCATATTTTGATAGCATAACATATTTAATAATCACACAACGATGACGATGTTGTCTATTTGCCAAAATTTGCCGGGAGGAACGAGCGAATTAAAAATTTAGACGATAACAGTGTGAGTCCCTGGTTTGTCAACACAGAAGCGGTCAGTTCAAAGTGTTGGTCGGACGCATGCACAAACAAATTGACCCTGACCAAAGTCTGTAATATTGAAAGAAAAACAACATAGGTTGCAAAGTGAACAGCTTTAGCATTCACTTTGTATCTCCTGTTCGACTCGTTACGGATTAAACTGCTAGGGAGGAACTGATGACAAGAGGGTTATTTGTTAAATGTGTCCTTCAAATGGTTCTGTCTGCTACGGAAATGTTATTTAGTGACAGAGAGAGGGAGACAGACATTTCGTAATTTAGCTATGCATGGGTGGATGTATAAAATACGTACCACAGCGTACAGTTTTACTTGCACAGGTACAAATGGAGTCATCAATGTATCTGCCCATGCATGGGTCTAACTAAATGGTCGAAATTGTTTTGTACGCAAACGTGGAAAGTTTTTGTCTTTTGTACGAATGTTTCATTTGCTTGATCTCGGCGAATGGGTCAAACTTTTGGCAAAGAGACAAAGGGACGTCATAATGATTACGTGATTATTAACTATAGGAGAGTTCCAAAACAGATTGGATGCAGAATGAGGCTTTTTGAGGGGGGGGGGGGAACATTTCCGGTTGAAGAAAAATAAAACAAAAAAACTACTTGTCTACGAGAAAAAAGAAAAGTATGTTAGAAAATACTGAAATATTCAAAAGTGAAAAAACAAAAAAACATTGATCAATAAAAACATGCAAAAATTACCCTCCTGTTCTCCTTCGATCAAAAGTTTCGCTACAAGAAAGATATTAAGGAAAGGGGGGTTTTTAAATTAGGCGACATGCAACGTGTTCTTTTTTTTTTCTTTTCTTTTCTCTTAACGTTCACATACTAGCCACATCTTAATTAAACATATAATGTAAAGTTACTGACAATAGAATGCAACATAAAATATCATAGGATTACATAATTTCTGGGGTTTCTTGTTCAATCAAAATCAGATAAACTTGCCTCTCATCACTCCTCTTCTCATAGCTCTCTTCCACCCTTTTTTCTCCACACCTTTCTGTCTTTGTACTTCTCCAGTTTATTCCCTACCTCCTTCCCTTAATCCTCTCTTTGTCCCTCTACTGTTTATCTCTTACCTCTCCTCTTCCCCTGTTGGTTTCTTTCTTTCTTCTCTCCATCCCTTGTCTACTAATCCCCTTACATCTATCTCTTTGTGTTCACCATGCTCATTAACCTGTCTGTATTCTGTGCGTGTTTTTGTCCCATCTGTTACTGTTACTTGTCATTTAGCCCTTGAAGAAGATCCTGCTAGGATCGAAACGTCAGGCCAACTTACTTTTACACATTCTCCTACACAGGCTCTCTAGTGGAAAAGCAGTTTGCTAACAGTTTAATTTTATTTTGAAACTTGCCTCTTGTTAGATCGTCATGTTATGAGGAATGTAATAACTTTACTTTCAACAGGTTTCATATTTTCATATGACTGTTTTGCTGAAGTAATTCATTACCAACTGATCAGGTATCCTATACAATCTTCCTTATCTCTTTCTGTCTTAGCCAACAGGTAAATCAATTCCTACATCAATGTTTCGTGTTAAATCTAGCTTCAAGGGGGCAGGGGGGGGGGTGAAGGTGTGAGGGAGGGATATTAATATTAAGGCAAACCAATTGAATAAGGAAACAAAGACCATATTTTATAAATCAATTTTCGAAATTTCTATAGTATCTCGACTATAGTTTTTCACTTCCCCCTTCCCCCTATTGCAGGATTTTTAGTGACATGCAGTTTGATCATTCAATAAGTCATGAATATTCACAAGCACATTAAATATTCATCACATGTAACATGCAAATTACCCTCATCATCACTGCTGTCAGTACCAGGTGCTGCTGGGTAGAAATGTGAACAGATATCATAGGAGGGGTTGCAGGATTTTGTATAATAAATACTGTACAGAGATCAGCCAGGTCGGACAATTTTCTAATGCTAAATACCACTCTATACTGTCCTCTCATACCATGCTTGAAAGCACTCATACTGACAGTATGAACAGTTCCTAAATCTTTATCTGATTCTAATGCTAATACCACTGTATACTGTCCTCTCATACCATGCTTGAAAGCACTCATATAGACAGTATGAACAGTTCCTAATTTTTATCTAATTCTAATGCTAATACCACTTTATACTGTCCACTCATACCATGCTTGAAAGCAGTAGTACTGACAGTATGAACAGTTCATAGTTTTTATCTAATTCTAATACCATGCTTGAAAGCACTCATATAGACAGTATGAACAGTTCCTAATTTTTATCTAATTCTAATGCTAATACCACTTTATACTGTCCACTCATACCATGCTTGAAAGC
>JAIPMN010005881.1:0-16152 GCA_020650975.1 Apostichopus californicus
TTTTCCCAATTTCATCCTTTGAGACATATGGCAAGACACCATATCAATTTCAGGCGATTCTGAGGGGGTCGACGTGGAGGCCACTGTTGATTTGGCATGGATTGACCCATATACAAAATAAAACAAAATACAAAATCTGGACAACAGAGTGCACTAAAATCAACTTTAGCCACTTAGTCCATAATATAATATTAATATATTAATATAATATTAATGTATTATAACCGATAAGAAATATAATAGCCTTACAGTTGGGGCGCCTCCAACGATGAAATTTAAAAGTATAAATAACAAACAGTTCTGTGTGAAAGATGTTGCAGAGTGGTTGTTCCTAGTACTGTTTCCCTGTTAGTTCTGTGTCCAAGTCTTCTTCAATCTCAAGGATCATTGGACTGATGTTTTCACACTCCTTGCATTTGCATAAATCTGTAATTTTACTTCCCTCTCTGTTTTTGGTTTACCTGATACTCTTGAAGATAATGCACTCAGCAGGAAAAACGTGCTTTGATCTAGCTGGTTGATCGAACTTCTGAACGAAGTCCTGTCCGCTGCTCCTTGCTTTTGTGTGATACTTTTATTGCAGCATCCTAAATGGCAAATCAGTAAATAAACCAACTAATACCTCATCAACTTTAACTTGTTATAAGTCAACACAAGAAAGGGAAAGCAACTTGCATTCCAAGTCATAAATGCAAATCTTCATTGTCTGAAATATGTCCCTTTGAAATAAAAATTGTAACAGTGCACATATGGAAAACATTCAGTGCTTTTGCAAAGAATTTTTTTCCATGACTACACTATGTCAGTGCTCCTACAAGCCTAAGCAGTTCTCAATGCTGAACCAAATTGAATCTAATGATAAAAATATAATGTATGCATCCTCAGGACCGATACAACTGGTCAAGGAATTATCCTTTACTATCCTTGACCAGTGTTGGATTATCAGGAATTTGAGAAGGTTGTCCAAAGGACTACCAGTTTCAAAGATTTGGTAGTCCAGCAAGAAACTTGGGAGTCCTTCCAAATTTTCCACCAAAATTGAAAATAAACACAAATAATACAAAACAAAACATTTTGGTGCTCAATCTGATTGTGTCAACCAAAGCTTTATTAGTTAAGCATATAACCATGCTATTGTGTACTGTTTCAAATCACATTCATTCCTCTATTTCAATCTCCGACTTATCACCATCTTGGTCATTGTCATCTTGGTCATCATCATCAGGAATGGCTCTTCTCGGACCATAGGGTGGCTGGAATGTTGTGTGAAGGTTTGTGTAAGCTTTCGATTCGTAGCAATGCACATCCCTTTATAAATTCTGTTTTGCATAGGGCTACATCCTCTGTTTTTGCCCTATCCTCGCATATTTTACAAAACAAGAGCTTTGACGCATTGTCATAACGAAGCCACGGTTTAAAATTCTTGTGATCCAGCCAGGATATTTGAAACGATCGTTGCCGCTTGTTTTGGTCGTACTTTTGGCGAACTGTTCTCTTTTCATTGTCCGTCTTAGGCTTTTTCTTAGGTGGTTCAATATTCTTCATAAATCGCCACATATTTAGATAATATCAGATATCCGAATATACGAAAATATATGCTACACGTTTTTACACTAAAATGTGTAGGTGCGTAATGCAGAATGCATGTGTTAAAAATTAACTTTAAAAAGTAAAACAGACGACGGCTATCCAATGTGTAGGAGTAGTCTGATATGGCCTACTTTAAAGCCATCGTTGTTTTTACAGTGGAATGTGTTCTGCCATTAAGGCAAACCAAAATATTTGCGAATGTAAAGAAGTTACATCTTTGTTACACCTATTCTTGGTAGATTTTCCTTGTGTATCTGTCCATTCATTTAATGATATGATGAACATTACCATATAAGAGCTGCTGAGAAATGTCAAATATCATGCCCTTTAACTTTGCGGAAGCTATTATTTAATGAGATCAGCAAACTTGAAATGAATATAACTGATTAATTTCATTCATTTCTTTATTCCAGTATAAATTTACAGAGAAATTTATAAATAGGATAAAAATATAACAATATACAGAACATCAAAAATACAGGTTAAGACATATAAAAGTTTATTAGATTAAGATAATAATGAGTGATAAAAAGCGTTACAAAAGTTATCAAAATTATCAAAAAGCTACAACAAAGGATCTAAGAAGCTGTCTTTACCAGTGTACAAAAAGGGGCTGCTCTGTAAATAAAACGAGTTCTTAAAAGAGTAAAAATTCTAAACATGATCAAAAAGCTACAATAAAGGATCTAAGGAGCCGTTTTGTACAAAAAGGGCTGTTCTGTAAATAAATGAGTTCTTAAAGAGTATAATTCTAAAACATGGCGTGATATTTGGATTTCTCAAATTATCATTTGTTTTTTTGCACAGAGAGTTGAGCTTGGAATGTAGAGGATGTTCGTTAGTAGTTTGAATATTTTTGACAAGTCTTACAAATTCATTCCTAGCAGATTCATTGACTCTACATACGAGATTCTCATAATTAAGCCTGAAAATTTTTGAACAAAATTTAAGGAAACTTCTTATTCTTCTCTTATCTTTAACGTGTACAAAATGATACCAAACTGGAACTGCATATACTAGGATGGGCAAGACAGACGCTGCGAACACCCTTTCTATTGTATCACTGGAAAATGGTATCTGGATATTTGTAGATTTAAGTTAGTGGTGCTTTTCCTAATATTACCAAACCTCTGATTCTGCTCTTGTTCACACCATTGCATTAGAAAAGACCAAGAAATATCTTCCATTTTGCAGTTTCACTGCCAAATGTATAGTGAGCTCACAAAATGCATCTTCATCTTAGAGATTCTGAGACAAATAAAATCAGTAAATTTATCCTTGAATATGCTACAATGGGTGGACCACACCCTGTCTCTGTTCAGTATGCTTTGTGTCCCAACATGAAGTCTAATATCTTGTTTGTAATACAGTTCATTCATTACATGACAAACAATTAAACTTACTGTGTTACAACACCACACTCCATCCAGTTCAATGAAATTGTATACATTTTGCTAATGCATTTTCCTAATTAATGTATAATATATAATGTATAATATACAGTAACTGTATCCCATGCTGTTTTGAAGAAATTCTGAAATTGTGGTGTATTTATCTTCACTCTTTTTGGGTGTTTTGACAATGACCCCTTACACTCTGTTGTCTCACTAAAGAACTCTCTTGGAAACTTTAACCATACTTAACCTAAATAAAATAAAAAAATAATTTTTCCAGAACACTGATGCCACCAATGGTGAGAAGAGGCTTATAATTCACAGCACAATTTATCTTAATAGGCTCACTTCATGAAGTTGGGACACATTTTGGGACATGAAGGTCATAATTCAAAAGCTGTATTTTGTCATATCATTATTAATTTAGGTAGCCCTCTTATTGAGGTTTAAGAAGGGGAAAATAATAACTGCAGCAGCTGAAGCCGAAAGGCAGTGTATGCATGACACAAAATTAGTTTGTGTTTTGGTTTTACAACTTAAAATCAATGTTAACATTTGCTAGCCTCAGAAATTAGAGCTTTATAATTAAGTTCTTCTTTACAGGTCCTCGTTAAAGATAATAATTAATTTCACGTACTAAATGCTCTGATATGAATCTTATGTAATAGAATAACATAAATAATGTTCCTGTGTGTCGTATTACTCTTGACTTTATACCTTTAAAGTTTTTCATTAGGCTTAAAGTTACTAGTACTTAGAATTTAACAGTACATTATTGTGTTCAAGTTCATAGATTTTTTTGGCTAAAAACGTAAACATTCTAACTTTCTCTGGTTGAAGCCTACTTCTGTTTGCGGTAACAATGTCCCCAGCTGTACTAAAAAGTCGCTCAGATGAAGAACTGGATCCACAAAAATACACAAATATTTTTTTGCCAAAAAAGCAAGCCAAGGCAACTTGACTGCCTCTCCCTTCCACCACTCCAGTGGGTCGGCCTCCCATTGAATCAAATCGGTGGCAAGATATGTCCCAATCTCTTTCTTGATTTTCTGCTCATTGGTAAGATCCGCAGATTGGCCACGAACACCGCCAACTTGCCCTCGCTTTTTCGCCTTCTGCAGCAGATCTGCAAACTTTCTTTTTCCTTGAACGTGATTACATTCCCCTTCACTGGTTTCCTCTGAAACTTCAGTAAGAATAAAAGAGTTCTTGGCTTTCTTTTCCATATTACCTCTACATTCTGCAATAACACAGTTCTTTGCATCTAGTAGTTCATTGTCGTCGAGGTAATCAATTTTATCCGGGGGTCTAGAAAACATGCGATTTTCAATAATGTGACAAATCCTTCCCTTTCGTAGTGAGATAGTTGAAACTCTTGTGTTGGGCGACTTCAACACACTTGTCAGTTGTCACACTCTAAGCAACACAGCTTCAATAAGGTTACTTTAATCTCAAAATTTGCCTTAAAATAAACAATGCCATGTAAATTTCATCCATTAATACCAATATTTAAATTGTTGGAAAATCCTTATCAGTTTCTTAATTGGTTGATATCCATAAGTGAGTATCTTATGATCTAGGGAGTTGGAAATCTCTGTGGTCCTGACTTAATTCTTGGACAAATTTAACTCAACTTTGCCTTAGATCAGTCAGTTTGTTGAGTGGAAAGTTTATGGCAAGAAATCACAAAGCCTTCTGGGCTTTCCTTAGAAGTTTGCATTATTTCTTCTGCACTCCTCACAAGATTTAATGTGACATAACTGAACATGAGGGGTAAAATCTGTAGCTCTGCTTTCTTCATCAGCAGCTGTAGTTTATTAATAATGCCAGACATGCAGGCAATCAACATGTTCTGTTTATTACTGTATTATTAAGTCATTTCTCATGACTGCTGTGGCTTTCCTCAGATAACTTAAATCATAATTAAATAACTTTAATGCACCTAACTGTCCAGAGATCAAGACTCTCAATTGCCTCCCAATGTTGCCAAATGTATGAAATGCCAACTAATACTGTGTGCTAGATTAAGCACCTACTGTAGGCAAGCCCCAAATGCCAACTAATACCGTGTGCTAGATTGAGCACCTAGGCCAGCCCAGTCAGCAATATCCTTTAAGCTACTGCAAGACCCTAAATTACACTGAGCAATATAAGAGGCAGAGTATCAATAGGTATATTAATGGTGCACTGTCTCTTGACAGACAGCTACTTAAGCTAGGCTATGGCACCAGATGCATGCATGCCTATACTGTTACTTAAGCTAGGCTGTGGCACAAGATGCATGCATGCCTATACAGGTACTTTAGCTAGGCTATGGCACAAGATGCATGCATGCCTATACAGCTACTTAAGCTAGGCTATGGCACAAGATGCATGCATGCCTAAACTGTTACTTAAGCAAGGATATGGCACAAGATGCATGCATGCCTATACAGTTACAACACAGGGCAATGTAGCATAGAGGTCATACCTGTATGGCAGCAGCTTTGAGAGAGAGATAACTAGCACATGGCAACAACTTATATACTAGGTCACTGTAAAGTCAACCTATTTGGCATGGACCATACCAAAATCCAGACGGGGATGTCCAAACAATTAGCACAGTGAATGATTTGGGAGACCACAATACTACAACTTCATCAATACTTCCACTTAATTTGAGTATGCTAGATCTTTTCAGATGTTTTTATGTGATAGTTGATGAGCGTTAACTTATAGAATAAAATGTCTCAATGATGGAAAAGCTGTTTTTGAGTTTGAACATGAATATTTATGGTCTTGAAGGAATCTTATTGGAAGCTGAAACATTGTTTAATTTTGAGCATGAATACATTACAATTTGGGTAATGTTGTATTTCCAATATTGTGTACACATAAACCTTGTTTGCTATACCTTGAGTGCTCTGAAGAATGGATATGTGCGTATAATTAATCATTTATTTTAATTTTATTATTATTATTTAATATTGATTTATTTGTATAGTAAGGAAATGAGAATTGGATACACAGTATTTTTTTGTTATGTCCTTTGGTGTCTAATTTTGGAGAAAGTTTGATTGTAGCAGTATGGGGTCCCATTGATTGGAGAATGGGCATTACATTAGTAATTATCCATATTTTGGTATAGTCTATATTCCAGTATTGTGTACAAATACACTTTGCTGCACTATCAGACCAACCTGTGTTTGCATCATATTTGATGTAAACATAAAGTATTTTGTTTATCATTAGAATACTCTCCAAAGTACCTCAGCCTTGGAAAAGTTGAATGTTCACAACTGCACTACACAGTTTAGAGTACCCACATAACCAATGGTGTCCTGTTGTTGATACAATCTCATTGTTAAAGATGACTTGCAACATAATTGTTCTGATAGTTATTAGTAATTCTGATAGTTAAATAACTTGTGTTATTAAGTTGGCCTGACGTTCGATCCTAGCAGGATCTTCTTCAGAGGCTAAATGACAAGTCATTTAGCCTTTGAAGAAGATCCTGCTAGGATCGAAACGTCAGGCCAACTTACTTTTACACATTCTATTACACAGGCTCTCTATAGTGGATAAGCAGTTTGCTATTACAGTTTTATTTTATTTTGAGTTAAATAACTCAGCACAAAACTTTAACATCTCTAGAGATGCCTCTCACTCCATTTAAGGCTAGTTGTAAGGGCAGACTGAGTAGAGTTTGGTGTTACTCGTGTCCCAAAGTCACTGATATTTATAACATTGTTAAGATGTGAGCTTCATTTGTGAGTACATTAACTAATGCTCCTTACTGCTCTTAGTAACAGTCTCTAGTCTAGAGATTCACTTGTGTCCAGATGCCCGAGGAGTAATGTACTTTCCTCGGTCACTAGGCACAGTTTTAGACATGGTAAAATGCTGCTGAATAACTATTGTTTTTAAAAGCTGGAATAAGCTCTCTAATTAAGTTAAAACTTCATTTGGTGTCAATTGTTAATACTCTGATTAAGTTAAATCTTTTTCTTTAATACATCCTATTGACTACTTCTCATGTATCTTTGTTTTCAATACCACCAAGTTGCATTACTTCATTTCTCTGTTCCTTTTGTTTTTCTTTAAAGGTCACTGGCCTTGATAAACAGTCATGTTTTATAGTGTCCTGTATATATGTATGTATAAAGTAATATGTAAACATGTTGTATGTTTAATTATATTCATAAATGTGTATGTATATACAAAATATATAACTCAAAGCCAACCATGGCTTTGTTTTTGGCCTGAAATTTCTCAACAGCTAGATTGATGTGTACTATATGTCAGCCTATATATGTGATACTATGTGTTGAACATTCAGCCTTAGCACTACACTTTACATTCTCAGTATCTCTTGGTGGTATAGTGATATTATTGCCTGTAAGTTCGTGTTTTAGATTTCTTATTTAATAAATTTCTTATTTAAATTTCTTGAATTAAATTTCTTATTTAATAAATTAAATTTCTTATTTTCTTAAAAATTATTTTCTTAAAAATTATTTTCTTAAAAAATTATTTTCTTAAAAATTAAATTTCTTATTTAATAAATTTCTTAAATAAATTCAGATATGTTTGAGGTAAATTTGCCTAATCTGTATTCATGGACTGGCAAGGAGAAAGTCCAAAGAAAGACTGGAACTTCTAGCAGAATATTTTGAGGTATCAGTCTTTTTGTAATCAATGTTATGTGATTGAGAGCTTTATTCACTCTAATTTATATATACATTCAAATCAGGATTTAGATGGACTATACAAAAATGTTATTAAGGAGGAAGTGCATAGAATGTCTGTTTGTAATATTTAAGAGGTTATCAAAGATAATCAGTTGATAAGTTTAACTACTGAATTGGTAATCACATGTCTTCTCTTTTTGTTTTGTGTGTTGAATATTAATTAATTCAAAATTGACCTGTTTTAGCAACTTTTGTAAGTTTCTTAAAATTTCAATAAACCATACTTGCAATTTATTATTGTTTCATTATCATTTCTGTGTCCATTTTGCCTTCAACTTTCTGTAGAAAGTTTGGGGGAGGGGGATTTCTAAAACCCAGGATAAAGCCTTACATTGCCCCAATGTAAGTGAGAAATATGCAACATCAATTATAGACTGCTGTTCTAGTAATGAGAGATAATCAGGTAATACAGAAAATGGAGCAGTTTTGTGCCACCTGTCGTTAACCTCCTTCACACCTCGTCAGAAATTCCGGAAATCCTATAATTTGTAAATTAATTCACAACCAGAAAACCGACATGTATAGAGAGTGATTTCTTGTGATAGTTTATATACTATTTAAAGTCCTGATAAAAAACTTATTTTCCTGGAGGTTCTGACTCTTCACTTGATTCCTGGACATTGCAGCAGGCTTGTGTTATGTTATATGGCTCAAAGAGGAACAAATAAAGGGTGGAGATAAAATGCTTGTTGAATCTGAGCAGGTTTGTGTTAAGTCGTATGACTCAATGAGGAACAAACCAGGAAGATTTTATCAGGCACTGACTCTCAACAATTGTGAAATACGACGGAAAACTTCAACAACGGAAGCAAAGATATAAAACCAATGGTTCACAATGATATTGTCCATTCCAATAGCAATGTACAAACAGTACGTTTCAGCACACACCTTTGCACAGGCATGTATGCCACGACGTACATTGCAACTCCAAAAGTTAGCGACACACTTAGGTCAATGGAGATTTGGTCGAGACTTCTGATTCTTCTATGGATGCCCTTAAGCTAATATCCAATTGCCAACAGCATCTCCTGGCGTAATGCACACATTATCTAAAAGGCTGATCCGTGGGGTTAGGGTAGATTATAAACAAGGTTTTCAGACCAATTTCATATTTGGTTTGTAGGCGTACCATATTGAGTACAAGCATATTGTTTTTGGTGGAGGTAAAAGGTCATTTGGGGTTACCAGGGGTCAAATTATGAAAACCTTGTAAACATATCTCAAGAAGGGAATATCAGACCAATTTCATATTTGGTGTGTAGAACCATATTGAGTACAAGAAGCCTATTGTTTCTTGTGGAGGTCAAAGGTCATTTGGGGTAACCAGGGATCAAATTGTGAAAACCTTATAAAAACATCTCAAGTAGCGAATGATGGGCAGAGCTCATGTTTGGTGTGTAGAAGTACCACATTGAGTACAAGAAGCCTATTGTTTTTGGTGGAGGTCACAGGTCATTTGAGGTCACGAGGGGTCAAATTGTACGTGAAAACCTTGTAAAGACAAAATCTCAAGAAGGGAAGATGGGCAGACCTCATATATGGTGTGTAGTACACATTGTGTACAAGGAGCCCATTGTTTTGTTGGAGGTCATTTGGGGTCAAATTGTAAACACCTTGTAAACAATATCTCAAGAAGGGAAGCTTGGGCAGATCTCATACTTGGTATATAGGTGTATAACATTTAGTAAAAGAAGCCTTTTGATTTTGGTGGAGGTCAAAGGTCATTTCGGGACAACCGGTCAAGTCGTGATAGCCTTGTAAACATGATATTGCAAGAAGGGAACCTTGGACAGATCTCACGTTTGGTTTGTAGATTTAACATATCAAATTTAAGGGGCCTATTATTTGCTTTTGGTGGGTGGTCAGAGGTCATTTGAAGTCAACAAATGCCAAACATTTACTTCACTCCCCTCTTACCTGTCTCTCTACACTAACACACCTTCCTAAATATAATATCGCAAGGGAAGCTTGGACAGATCGCATATTTGGTATGTAATTGTACCACATTGAGTACAACAAGCCTAACGTTGTGGTCGGAAGTCATTTGAGTTCACCAGGGGGCAAATTGTGAAAACCATGTTTTACACAATATCAACACAAGGACAGATGTCATATTTAGTATGTTGATGTATCTATCACATTTAGTACAAGGAGCCTGTTGTTGAGGTCAATGGCCTGTGCCATTGTGAATTTATTGTTTGTCACATTACACTTCTTTTCACTGTATTACTTAGATCAAGTATGTTGTACACCCTCACTATACATTAAGTCAGATTTATGAAGAAAATTGCTCATGTTACATCATCAAAACCACAATGCATTTTTGCATTCTGGTTTAACTTATTATTAAACCTTTTATAAAAAAAAAATTCTTCCTGATATTTCACAATATGATGGGTTGACTAGATATAACAGTCACTTTTAATTGATGAGCCAGTGAAGTTTAAAGGGTCATTTCTGATGAACTAAAAATGGTGTAAATAAATATAACCCAGATTGACATTAATGGCTTGTGAAAGTCTTACAGTTACCCTTTAATTTATTCTTTTTTTTTTCTTTTTTTTATTATTCAGCTGCTAGGTTACTGCATTACTTAAGCCACTTAATCTCAGTAACATTGCTTATTATTGACCCAACCCCAAATCATAACCAATTAGGTGAAATATTAACTATTTTAGCAATTTTTTTCAGCAAAATATACTCTGGTTTGACTATTGGTTTTAGATTACATTGTACACTAGCTCTAATACTCATTATGAGCAGACTGAGGTACAAATGAATTTATCTCAATCTTCTTGGTCAAGTGTAACCCAGTTAAAACTGACAATAATACAACATTGTATAGAAGGGTAGTTTGTAGGGCAGTAGATAAATATATATCTTTATGTAACAATGTCCATAAGTTTGAAATTTCACAAGCTCAAAAAAGTTTTGTAATATTGAAATCAGCTTAAGTAAATAGCACACTACAACATGTTCCTCTAGATACGAGAAAATAGGTTCCTGTTTACAAATCCTTTTCAAACTGGTTCCATGTCTAGAAGTCACGTATATATACTGAACTTTTCTATGAGAATATGATAAAGTCCTTCCTTTTGGCATTACCTGTCATCTACCAAATACTTAAAAAAGTTCCTCGATCATGCAATGACAAAATGTAATACACCAAATGATGGGGCTGCTTATTAAGGTTTGCCTTAGCCCAATAATTATAAATAATGATAATAATTGTTAAAATTATTTCACCACTGACATCAATATCATATCCAACTGTCATATACATATTACAGCATTTATAACATACCTTCCTGTGGGTGTCTGACAATCCAAACCATTTGCAGAGATTAAGCAAATGTCAGGTATAGGTTAGGTTAGGTGGAATGTTAATAGGTTAGGTGTAATGTGAGGATAGTGGTGGAGGCTATGAAAATGCTATCACTGCCAGTGACCATTGTTTATTTCAAAGCTGTGCAGCATATTTGGTTGCAATAATTGTTACTTGTTTTGTCACTTTTGGCCTCCCCTATTCCTCTCCCACCTTTTGAGGGTCTTCGCTCTGTGTTGTGTGTTCTTTTACGTGATGGAAAATAAAATTACTAGCCATGTGCGCACATGGTGGCATCGACGAAAGACCTACTGTGAATCGAGTGACAAGATTGTCAATTTTTCAATAATGATAAAGAGTGACCATGCTGCAAACAGTACATTACCTAAAACATCTAATAGCCTAATCATCACCTAAATGATGATCGCAAAACACAAACTTATAATCTACGTGACTAGCTTTTCCGTCAGTTAACTTAAATATAAAACCAGACAGTCCAGTATTCGGGCACCTTCTGTAAATATGCATCCCTTTGGGAATATGGCAAATGTACTTCTTCCTTAACACTTGCAATAATATACGTAAGAACATGCCGTGGGAGGAGAGCAAGACATGAGGTAGCTCCATCTCGGGAGGATATCCCATCTCGTTAAATGTTACCGGCTCATCATCAGTTCTTGCTGCTGCCCTCGTTGTTGCCTCATCCTGTGTTGTGATGTCATCAGATGTAACGGTTGTAAAGCTGGAATTCTTAACAAAGTTTTCAGTCATGTCCTGACATAGGTGGTCAAGAAATGATTCCATGCGAGAAATAACCTGCAAGGAATGAGACGGTTGGCATAGCGATTGGAACAATTAGTGAAAAGTAACCACATCGCCAGGGAAGCCCTAGGTTAAAATAAGTCGGTCAATATAGCAGTATCCAACATTGAAAAATGATCTTATATTTATAAATGGAAAACTGTTGTTATTAACTGATGGTTTCCGACTACTTCATGACAGGTCCTTTACATACTTGAGATGAGAATCATACCCAAATTTAAATAAGATCCTGCTAGGATCGAAACGTCAGGCCTTACTTTTACACATTCTATTACACAGGCTCTCTAGTGGATAAGCAGTTTGCTAACAGTTTTATTTTATTTTGATTATCCAAATTTAAATAAAAACAAACTTTTCAAAACCTGGATTTAGTTTATCCGGCCATCCAGCACAACCTTACGAAAAAGTCAGACAAAGTTAAATGGAAATGTAGAGCAAAAAGGACAAAGACCACAATGCAAAAATGCATTGTGGTTTCGATGATGCAACATGAGCAGTTTTCTTAATGAATCTGATGTAATGTATAGTGAGGGTATACAACATACTTGATCTAAGTTATACAGTGAAAAGCAGTGTGATGTTACAAACAATAAATTCAAAAATGACACAGGCTGTCCTGAAATGACCATGGACCTCAACAACAGGCTTCTTGTACTAAATGTTATACACATTCATACCAAGTATGAGATCTGCCCTAGCTTCCAATACTGAGATAACATGTTTACAAGGTTTTCACATTTTGACCCCTGGTGACCTCAAATGAACTTTGACCTCCACCAAAAACATTAGGATTCTAGTACTCAATGTGGTACTTCTACAAACCAAATATGAGGTCTGCTCATGCTTCCCTTCTTGAGATATCGTGTTTACAAGGTTTTCGCAATTTGACCCCTGGTGACCTCAATATGAAATTGGTCCGACCTCCCTTCTTGAGGTATCGTGTTTACAATTTGGGCATCACAAACGCACACACACACCCATGCATACAACCGCACATACGCCATCAAACGAAAATAGGACAAGGAATGTTTCTGAAACTGATGGTAGAGAGACAATTCTGTGAAATCCAAATACTGAATATATTGAAAATTCTTGAATTTCTTAATTACAGACGTGATAAGCACACGTGAAGCACGCGTGATAAGCACACGTTCACAGCAAGTCGCTTCATTTAAAAATCAGGCATTACAAAGCAAAATGGAGAAGTAGGTATTATGATGAAAACTTGGGGAAAACAAGTAACCAAAGGTTAGCTAGAACCACTGGAAGACCTGGTTTAACAATACTTTCCAAGAAATGACTAAACTGCTGCAACTTGTGGGACTTGTACCAACTTCCAGATATGGAACAAAATTTAAATATTTGCCACCCCCCATCCTTACTCCACTTCCTTTTGCATTGAATGGATTTCAACAAACGGGACTTTTCACTCGAGACAACTTTAAATACTGATAAACATTTTTCCCTATTTTACACCTCATATGATATTTCCCATCTCCCTATTAGCAAAAAGGAAAAACACACAAACTTAGAGGAAATAACTATTAAACCACAATGTTACAATGTTAAGTACTGATACCTTTTCTTCTGTCTCTCCTTCTGGTATCGTGGAATTTCCATTCGCACCAGTCCATTTGTGATATTCATGAAATGGTTTACCTTCAAATATCCCAAAAGACTGAAAATAAAACATAAGAGGACAATTATGTTCAAATTTTCACATGAGATGAAAAACCCCAAAGAGAATTTATCTAAGTCTGAAAGTTACAACTGTTGCAAGTCATATTGATGTAGTTACCAGGTTAACCATCTGTGAGGGTAGTACAGCCACCACCCCCCCTCCAACCCCCCCTCCCAACAACCTTTTTTCAACCTCACATGAAGAATGTCAAGTACTTATTCGTACAACATTTCATGTTAATCTAAATATAGGCCTAAGTTATAGCCTACATATACCTTAGAATCACCATCTCACATCTAAACTTTGTAACTCACTATGAAAAGTATAATCACTACTGCTGTAGGTAAATATTTGTTGCAAAACAGAACAGTTTAACAGTTATATTGCTGGGATACTAAATATGCGTGAATATATAAATATTAAATGTATATATAATGTACAATATTAAATTATTACAAAAATATTAAATTGTTGTAAAAATTATTATATTAATGTACAATATTAAATGTCTTTCTTCGAATGACAGAAACTTACAACCGAGCACAAAATGCAGCTGTAATAATGACTAAACCAAGAATTTTCTGGTTGGTTAAAAAATATCTAAATCTATCAACTACAGTAACACATTAGCACAAAAATATGTATGCTACCATAGCTGAGACAATATTAAACGATGCAAGGTTGTCTGTATTAGATAGACAATGTTTTAAATTGCTAATGAAGAGCAGAATTGATGGCAGTGTGAAGATCATAGAAATTGAACTAGGAATGCTGACACAGTGTATAGCCATGTGTTTAAGCAGTGGAGTGTTAGCTCAGTGGTTAACGCCAGTCAGTGCCTTTCAATCATAAGGTCCCCGGTTCGAGTCACTCCCAGATTAACGTATTTCGTCCAGTTACAGAGTTGTTGACAATTCATAATCATGGACGTTAAATATGAATGTAAGAGACTGACTTCGGTCAGCTTGCGGCTTTGATAAGCCAATGAGGCTTCTTTGCGAGTTCCTGCTTGCAGGAGGATCTAAAATACATACATACATACTTACATACATACATACATACAGTGAAGCCTTTAAAAAAGTGAGGGCGCTTTGCATTGTACGGCAAAAAGCCAGATCATTTGTACGTCTTCATATATACATTGTGCATTCAACTTTGAAATGAATTTGATTTTACCCGTTTTTTTTACACATCATGGGGCATCTACCAATCAAGTATGACATTGATTCCACAGATGGTTGTTGAGATATCATGTTTACAAGCTAGCTGTCAAATACACTCACACACGCCAGCACAATTGCAAAGGTTACTGAGCATTCAACCACTATAAGCCAAATTGGATGGGGAAAATAGCAATTTAGTTTGTATAAAACTCCTTAGAATGACTTATCAGTTTATCATAATGATAGGTTGACAATAGGACTCTCAAGGGAAGCATTACCTACCTTTTCTCTTAACTTTGCATCTTTAATAATACCAGGTGGAGAACAGCTGTTCCTCTTCACCACAGCATCAGCAGTCTGAAGAATAAAATAAATACTAGAAGGGTAATATATTTATCAGTTGCACTATGAAACTTTTTTTAATGTAGAAACAACTTTTGTGAACTGAAACTTGCACAGCTGTCTAATCCAAGTGTCAAGATTTTGTCCAAAAAAAGTTGAGATGAAATAGTAAGCAGTCATAAACCTTTCAAATAATTGTTGTATTTAGTTGATACTTAATAGCTCAATTTTGTTTATAGTACCTAATTAGGTGGTGTTTCCCTTTAAAAGGAATAATGTTGTTCAATCCTTCATTAAATGATACAGAAATTCACAACATTTATTTGAGGACAAAGTCTACACATATCGTGTTAACTACTGAAGAATGGTGTCCTAGGAAGGTCTGACATCACAAGTAAACTTATCTAAACAAAAATTATGCTCTCAAAGAAAATATCAAGTCCAGTCAAACAATGTTATGCTCACAACACTATATATATAGATATGTCTGATACTAGGACATGTTAGCCCCTTTTAAATGCTTACTGCTCTCACTCCCCTCCTCCCCTCCCCTCCCCACCACACTCCTTCCTTAAGCTTCCAACATCTGACAGCTGGTGTACCTTCAAGCTAAACAGCAGAATACAGACCCTAGAACCAGAGTGCTCAGGGTGCTTTTGGTGAAAATATTGTTCAACAAGTGATTGGTTCCTATAAAAGCAGCTCGTCATTTCCAAGCTAACCTCTCAACATGCAACTTAAAAATTAGCAAACATGGTTGCAATAATGTCATGACATTCAACAGATGTTTAATATTATTCACATATATCAAGCACTTACACTATGTCCATAGCAATTGCATCAAAGATGAACATATAGCTTTTACCAACATTGCATGGCATGATAGGGGAGAATTGTATTGACTTACACTGGTAAGACTAATTATCAACTAATTGAACATTTCTAGGCAGACCAAATTTATACTAAAACCTGGTTTGACCTGGTTTATACTTTAATACTTAGGTACATCTGACAAAGCACAGAATATTCTTGTGTAAATTTTGAAACATTACCTGCTGCTTTCAGCTTTCAATAATATTAGTTTTCTTTGCCCCTAATAGGTTAT
>JAIPMN010005885.1:1405-21051 GCA_020650975.1 Apostichopus californicus
ACCCCCCTCCCCCCTCCCCCTCCCCCAACTCCAATTTCAAACCAGTGTCTGGGTCTCTGAGTGCAATAACATGAAATACAGGTTTAGTAATGGAATGCTAAGCACACTTAGATATCCATTCTTAATTCATATGAAAGGTTTGCCACTCCATGTTCTAGAGGTTTTCTGAATTGATTGCATGTGATAGATGGCGCCCGGTCAGCTTCCACCGGTGGACAGTGTTAAAGGCATGCCTGATGGTTATCGGAGGATGCAGAGGGAAGGTCAACCCAACCAAATGATGAGAACCCATCAGTCTGTCATACAACCTCATCATCATCACCACCAAGCTAGTCAGAGTTTACCAGCTGCTCATGGCACACAGGCTCCTCCACTCCAGAGGAATTATGAACCCCCTCAGTGGAGTCAGAAGAATAGGTAAAGTATCCAATATGGGGAATGGAGACGAAGCATCCTAGGTGTAAACTTCAAACTTACAAAATCATTGATGAAATTTTAGGAGTAAGATTTGAATCCAAATGCCTGGAGGAATATTGTTACAGAGAGATTTTCTTGTTCAGCCACACAGTACCATATCCAGTAAGTTTTAGAACACTAAAAGTGATTATTGTAAGCTGTTCATTAATGTTCGTTGACTGTGAAACACCTCAGTACCCATATTCGGTAAGTGTTAGAACACTAAAAGTGATCATTGTGAGTTTTCTCATTAATGTTCTTGGCTATGAAACACCTAGCTTGGACACTTAACAAGTTTCATATAAGTGTCCAACTATGTTTTTAAATATGTAACTTCCTTAAATCCTGAATATATGCTATGTTATCAAATAGACATTTCTCTCTTCACAGACCTCCAGATGTGAGTCAGTCGTTTCCTCCTCCAAATACGATGCCGAAACAAACCGTTTCCCCGAAACCAATCATGAGACCTCTGCAGGAAGAGTCTTTAAATCAGGCTCACATTAATACAGAACAGGGTGGATTCATCAATCAGAGAGGCCAGATTCTCAATGGTAACAACCCTCAGATCTCGGGAGGAGTCGACGATACATCTGAGAGAGCTGGGAGGCAAACACAGACAGAAATTTACATCCCGCCTCTCGGCAAAGCCCAAGGAGATGAGTCCGAGGAGGCCAGTACCACACCACCGCTGCCGAGTGTAATCCCGCATATTAAACAGGACTTACAGCCAATTAAGGATACTGTTACTGTGACTACCATCCGTCAGGGAGGGGGAGGAGGAGGGGGAGGAGGAGGGGGTGGGGGAAAACCAGGAGGGGGTGGTGGAGGTGTGAGAGTACAGGGAAATGTGAAAGGCAGTACAAAGAAAAGTTTAAAGCAACAGGCCATCCAGAACTCAGCTGCTGCTGCTGGTGGTGGTGGATATGCTGCAAAATCCAAGAATAGTCCAACAGGATTAAAAAAGGGAAGCAAGAAACAGCAGTCTCGAGATGGTAAGGAAACCAATAAATATTTATATTTTATCGATTATGTTAGGAAAATTTGTGGAATTCGGTAGCTTGATGGCCTTGTCGTCAACCTAACTAGATTCACAACATGATAAACCTGAACAAATTAGATTTTTACATTTGTATTTAGACTGATTTAAATTTAAATTTAAATTTTTGTTGATGACACAGATAGGTAGATACTGTAGCATACACCGCTTTACAAATATATCTTCTGTTGTTGCAACTTTTAAGTTCTAATGTAGGAAATTTCAGAAAAGTAATTTTTCAGTTAACTTTGCCCACTCTTGCCCACATTTGTCATACCTGTGGGTTGTTGCTCACTTCCGCAGCAGTTTTCTTGTCCAGTCTTTCATCCCGCAGTTCTCGTCTGAGAATTTCATCATCTCAATGGTGAAATTCAACTTGTTTTTCAACCTCGTTTTACTTCCAGAATGGAATCATTTTTAAAACAAATTGAAACTTGTGTTATGAGGTAAGCAAATCGATTTTGTCTAGCATTAAACTGTCTATATTTACTCTCCCCGATATAGTCGATATTTCATCCATTCCCCGTACACCATCCACCACTCCACCTGCTGTTAAGTATGTTCCATCCGGTACCTCAGAGATGATTGCTGCATCTTCATCAGATCAAAGTAGGAGTACACCTCAATCAGGTGAGTACTAGTACCGTAAATCATCACTAAAACTTAGCAAGAATGAGAGAGTTCCAATAACAGAGTTAGATCATTTATATTAGTGTTTACACAGGTACCAAAAATTGGGAACCGGGTACCCAAGGCTGTTACCCGTCGGGTATCCGGGTACCCAGAAATTTGTCTATTTACCTTCTGGTATAGCTATTTTCAATAAATTACAAATTTAATGCTATAATATATCAAGTGTATTTTTCTCTGATAATGTTTCCATGTTCATACATGTTCGTTAATTTCAATTTGCATTTGTTTCTTTCAATTAAGCTGTTATTTTAAAAATTTGTAGCTTTCGAAACATTTTTAAACTTCTTAAAAAGTAAAAGAAAAGGAATATACACATTCAATAAAACAAATTTAAAGGATTCGGGTAACAAACTAGGCACCGGGTAGTAGAGCGTCAGGTGGGTACCCGGGTACCCAGATTACCTGTGCAAACACTGATTTATATGATTCCTATAACAAAACTGCCACTTCAAACTGATGAGTTAGCTTTTAAACTTGTTTGTGTGGGTTTGTGGGAAGGATTGAGATATGTATAAACAGAGCAAGGGGGGTCAAGGAGATGGGTTGTAGGGTAAAGGGGTTCAAGGCAAAATACCTATAGCTAATTGCCAATTGTTTTTTGGTTTTTTTTCCTTCTTCAAATTTTAGTGTTTACACATGAATTTGTGGTACTATAAGATTGCTTGATCGTTGTAACCTCAGGAAATCTCTTGTTCATGGCTGTAAATTTTGACAAATATTATTATTTTTGTACCTAGTTTATTACTTATATTTTGTATTCTTTCAAAGATACCTTGAAGGATATCAACCATAAGTTAAGAGAGGAGCTTCAAGCATTAGATGGAGAGATTGAGTACATGAAGTATGTCAACAAGGCAGATACAAAACCAACCACCAAACTGACAGGAAAGAAAAGGTGACGGATGGAGACGGTTGAGCTACATCTTAGGAAGGAAAATGAAGTACGGATGACTGTTGGATGACAACTGAAGTACGGGTGACTTCAGTAATGTGTGTCTGTTGCTACATCTTACGAAGGAAATGAAGTACTGATGACTTCTGCAATGAGTATCTTTTGGATGGCAACTGAAGTACGGATGACTTCTGTAATGAGTGTCTGTTGCTACATCTTACGAAGGAAATGAAGTAAGGATGACTTCGGTAATGAGTGTCTGTTGGATGACAACAGCAAAACTCGTGGCTGAACCAGCTGGTTCCGGAGTCAGTCTGTAGAACCAGGTGGCAGAGTCAGTTTGTAGAACAAGGAAGCAGAACCAGGGAGCAGAACCAAGAAGAAGAAACAGTTAATAGATGCCTACTGTAGTTCACTGATAGTGGAACCAGACAGGAGAACAAGGAAGTGGACATGGGCTGTAGAACAGAGTAGAGGACCCAGGAAGCCAAACCAGGTAGCAGCACTAGTTAGCAGAGTCAGTTAGTGGAACCAGCCAGCAGAATCAGGTAACAATACCAGGTAGCAGAAACAGAGAGCTAAGACAGTTAACAGACCTAGCTAGGAAAGACTTTAACTATGAGTCTATGTGCCGTCCAGAATATCTTTGGAAAGATGCTACAAAATATCTTTGGCATTTGAGGTGTAGGGATGGCTATTTTATAACCTTGGACATAATCTTAAGATTTCTTAATTATAATGGTTAACAGAAGGTTTACATAATGACATAATCTTAAGATTTCTTAATTATAATGGTTAACAGAAGGTTTACATAATCTAATGTTATTCTTGGATGAACATTCAGTATTACTGCTTTTGTTCCAATCCAACAAAACATTGGTGGCATTATCTACCACATGATTCTCTTTTGTGAGGATGCAGTCACAGAGGACAATTCAAAGTTTAATGAAACAGATCTATATCTGTACTGTTATTTCAGAACAACTTCACACAAGTCAATTGCTACCTATTGAGAAGGTTGGACATTTTTTTGATTATCATTTCTGAAACTGTGACCAGTGAGGTGAAGATGATAAATGTGTAATCATAATCACTTCAATCAATGGCAGCTGAAAAAGAAGGCTACTTAATATGCCTTTGAGCATTATCTTTTTCCATATCTACATATATCTAACTATAGTCTTCAAGGAAAGTGTTATTAAATTTAATCTCAAGTTATAGTGAGTCTTATATTAAGTTGTATGGAGTTACAGATAGTTTTAAATATGCATGGTGATAATTTATCTGTCATGCATTCAACCAAATATAGTGTGAAAGAAAAGTAAGGTCAAAATCAAGCTTTAATAAGGTACGTTAAGATTTATGATAAGTTACAATATGTCATATATTAAGTTTTATAAACGTACAGCGAGTTTGAAATATGCCTGTGTGAGCTTTTACTTTTCTTTATCCACATTATAGCCAACCAAATGTAGTCTTAAAGAAAAATTCTACTTAAATGTAGTTGTATTCAGATTTACGTTAAGTTATATTAAGTATTATATCAAGTTACATGAATGTACATCAGCCCTGGACAGTTTAACCCTTGCATTACTATGTTGAAAAATATAGCAGCATACATAACGTACTTGGTACAAAACTGTTTTATCCTTCAACCACTTAGGTCCCTACTCACAAAGTTATTACTTCATGTAAAGGTCATTGAAGCCATTTATTCCAGCGACCAAAAATGTGACCCTTCTGGTGATGAAAAATGATTCCTCACAGCTATAGTTGAAAAGTTCATCTAAATATCTAATTCCTGTAAATCCTGATGTCATTGTTGGAAACTAAATTTACGAGGCAGATCTACCCTGGCTGATTCCAGAAATTAAATTAAAGTCATACTTCTGCGGTGTTCTATTAAATGGCAAATTCTTCAAAGCTCTTATTTCTCCTTTTAGTAATGTAATATTTGCTCGTCAGTGTAATTGGATTAAATACTTCTAAAAACAAATTCTGGTAAGGATAGGAAAAGCCCTCTGTGTATGAATGATGCGTAAATTTAGAGGAAGAAATATTGTTTGTCTTCAGCTCTGTTTCTATTCATGTGGCTGTCGATAGATAAATTCATAAAATTTCACCAAATGCAAACATTCACATCACTGTGATCAAATGTGCTGTTAGGATGTGTCTTCTACATAGTAATGGAGAAAATTTGACAAAAAAATTTTGTGACGTTAAGTCTCAAGGGAAATCTATTTGGAGTATTATTGCTTTAGGTGGATGACAACTTACTGGATTGGGATATGGAGGGTGGGGAGGAGGAGGAGTGTTGGGAAAGGAGTGGTGAGTAGGTTATTTTATCTTTTACCTTGATTTATTGACATTCCATTTTTAACATTGAATGAAATAAACCAGTGCAATATGGAAAGTATCTTGATACCGTGCTCTACATTAATTTGTCTTTTGTGTTTTACTTATGATTTTCAACAATACTGAGCAAACCAATGACACACAGACCGCTTATACAAGTGATGCCAGATACATTAGTTTTGATTATGTCAGACATTTATTTATTGATTGATTTATTAGTATGGACCGCTTATACAAGTGATGCCAGATACATTGGTCTGGATTATTTCAGACATTGTTTGGGAGATGGATTGCAGAGGAGAGTGAAAGTGTTTTAATCATCAAGAAATGGTTGTTCCCCTACTACCTGAAAATTTAAACCTAGCTATTTGCTAAATGCACTGACTAGGTGATGGTATATTTGTAAAGTAGGACTTTCTTGAAAATGCCAACAGTGGTGTGTGTAAAACAGGAGGTTGGGGGAGAGGGGGGCATGCCCCACCACTTCCATTTTCAGTTGAGGAATGTTTCCAAATTCAATAGTATTTACTAATCCAACCTTTGCATTTAGAGCTACATAATTATAGACCAATCTTATAGCCTAAATATGCCTCAGAATTCACCATTTGTCCTCTCAACTTTGATTTTTTTTTTAAAATCTAGGGACAACCACCAGCTGAGAGAAAATCCAGCTAGATCTGCCAACACTTGGATTAGTGGTTGGTATATCAAACCCCTTCCATGGAAGTCACATTCAACCACCCTACAGCCATACCCATCATTTCTAACACTTTTCATCTACCTACGGCCAGTCCATAAAGGTTCAGTCCCCTACCTAATATCAGTGGTAGAAATTTTGAATCAGCTTCTTCAATAAACTTCAACTTTTCTACTTTGAGAAAAATTGTTTTATTATTCCACATATCAGCTGCATCATTTTACCTCAACATTTTAGCCTATTGAAAATATTTTGTTGCAATTGTTCGATTCTTTCAGCTGCTTTAGTAAACCTATATATTTCTAGTTTATCTGTTTCTCTGATGTGGACACAACCTATTATTGTCATTGGCAGGGTCCACAGAAACTTTGAGAAAGGGTTGTATGAAAGATTAAAACAAAAACAAAAATCAGAGAAAGCAGGTGGTTATTCTGTGCTCTGAAAGCAATAAGAGCTTCAATATTGCACCATCTAACATGACGATCACATAGTATATATACATTCTTAAAATCAAGTATCCATGGCAACATGACAAGCGCCCTCTATGAAAACCATGAAGAGCATGATAGAAAGCTGCATTAACTTTTATACATTAAACTAGATTAATAGCATAAAAAGTAAACAACAATGAAGTTATTTATTTTAAAACAAGTATCATGCAATGCACTAATGGGATTTAGTATCTTTCAATCAGTTCAACAAAGCTGGACGTTGATTTTTATTATATGTGGATTAGACATAAGGTTCAGTGGGATTGCTATACTTTATATTTCAACCTTTAGCATGCCAAAAGTAACATACTTTTATACAAAAACCTCCCTTGAAAACATATTCTCAGATATCATAAGAAACACAAATTACTTGTCTGAAAACAGAAAAATGGTACGTTAATAAAAAAACCCAAACAAATTTTTTTCTTGGCAACCTGTGATAACTTTTGATTTATCTAACATACTGAGAACAAAACTATTTCATTTGATAGGGTTACCATCAAAGCAAATTCTCTGCACTGATTTTATTTATTTATTTTTTTCAAACAGGCTAAACTAATCCTCTGCTGTGAAATGAGATAAGTTTTCTTTGGTGGATACATGGTCTAGTTATATATTTTATACATTTCAGAGACTATGAAAAATTGTTATATAAGCTACATTTGCTTCAAAAGCCAAAACAATAAAATGTTGATGTGTCTATGTGATGTTGCAACCAAAATCACAATTTAACACACTCTTTCCAATCTCTCAACACCAGCTATGAAACTGGTAGTTAAACCAAGACTTGTTAATACAAGCTGTGTGTGACATAACTAATTATATTGAGACTTTTGAGCTCTCTGTTAGTAAGTGTGCAACTAAGTACAAATACATAATTGACAGTGACTCATGCCTTGAAGTTGTACTTAAATGAAGGAACGCTACTATATAATCCCAAATTATATAAAGTAATGTAGAGCTCCTCATTGGCAATGTGTCGGCTACCATGTAGGTGTGTGTGTGTCTATTACCATTATATATGTCTGGTACACATCACTGTCTGCTACCACCAATCTCAGCTGTGCACATAAACATGTCTGCGGTCAAACACATGTCTCTTGCCACACACATCTCTTAGCATAGGTAATTCTGGTATTAAGAGTTTAATTACAAATACAAACACGATCACAAGTTACTAGTGTATTACCACACATGTGCCTGCTACACATATATTTGGTACCACATGTGTGTGCTACACATATGTACCTCCCATTTCCTTCATCTGGTACCACATGTTTGTCTGCTACAATACTACACGAACTTGTCACCATCTACTACTGGTACCACATGGGTTTATGCTAAACACATGTACCTCCTTTAGCTGGTATCACATGCATATGTGTCACAAACGTGTTCACCCATATCCGATGCCACATGCAAGCCTGCTACACACATTTGGTATAATATGTACATCTGCTATTACACATGTCTGTTCCCATCTACATCAGATCCAACAGTCACCTCTGCTAGCACCTATCATTACTACTACACATGCCTGCTACCACTATAGCTGGTACCTCACACATGTCTGCTACTACTCATGCCTGCTACCACATTTAGCTGGTACCATAGATATGCCTGCTACCACATATTGTATAGATGATAACACACACATGTCTGCTACTACACATGCCTGGTACCACATTTAGCTGGTACCATAGACATGCCTGCTACCACATACTGTATAGGTGATAACACACACATGTCTGCTACTACATATAGCTGGTACAACACACATGTTCTGCTGCTACTCATGCCTGCTACCACATTTAGTTGGTACCATAGACATGCCTGCTACCACATACTGTATACGCGATAACACACACATGCCTGCTACCACATTTAGCTGCTACCACATACTGTACGAGTCTTATATTGTCACTCATGTACGCTATCTCACATGTGCATCCTGTATCACCTAACACATAACTGTACGTTTAATGATTTGTACAGATGGTAAGAAAATCAAAACACATTTGTATTATAAACTATAATTGTATAAATTTAAAAGTTGTAAATGAGTACTAAATTAAGGAAAACTATGTGATTTAACACTCAAAATACCTTACTGGCATTTAACTGCGTATTGTTCTGGTTAAGTGACGGTTGAATATCTGAGGTATATGAATTTAACATAGTCTTGCATCTATTTCTGAACAACTATTAGGAAAACCAGTAGATAATAACTTCTCCATGTTGGAGTCAAACATCTTACTTACGTTAAAATGTAATTAGCTGCAATTGTAAGCGTTAGCAGTGTCATTTTTTTGCAGATTTTATTCATGACTAGAAGGCTATTAAAGGGTGTGAAGACTCGCGCAAAAATAAACATCTAATGCCGGTAATCTGACCTTGTTTCGAATGAGGTGTAACAGAAGTGTTAGACACCACCATCGATCCCAGAAAATACACACACAGCTTGCTACCATGGGTAATTAGACACTAGTGTACAGTCAGTACATACAGCTGCGGTCAATACCTACAGCACAGTGTATAAACGATACAGCGATGGACCATCTCAGGTCCAGCTAAAGATAACAAGGTATCACGTTTCATTACAATCTGCATTTTGTAGCCACACGAGCAAAACGTCACTTGCAAGCATCAGAAAGTTAACTTTTTCAGATGGTCGCACACGGTTTGGGGCAAGTCTTCAATGCCTTTAAATGATAGGCTTTCACCAGGAATGTAGTACATGAAAATTAATTCACTATGACAGAAGAAAGAAGAAATCAGGAAAGCGTATACATGGATACAACAAGTTTTATCATTATCGGCAAGAACTTTAAAAACAATCAATTTTGCCATACGGTAAGTGACTAGTCTGATTTATGTACAGTTTGTTAAACATCGAGGGCACACTATATAGACACATTCAGTCATTCTTTACATCAAACGTTTTTGCTGAGATGCAATAAGAATGACATCATCAAATTAAAGAAGCAACAACTCAAAGATGGCTGCCATATCTACTATAGTTAAATATACATTTGCTACACTAAACTTGTAAGTATCCATGACACACAATGTTTTCAAAACAGGACATTAAATTGTACTACCACAATTACACTAGGATGTTTGCCTCATGTCATAATACAAAAAGAACCCCCAAATTTTAAGTCTTCCGGACGTGAAATGAAAACATATGCCATACAAACTCTTTTTAATACATTTCCAAGGTTCCATCTTGACCCATAGCTTCATTTCTCGGACAGTGATAATTCCAGAATCTTTTGAAGTTCTTCGTCTTCCTGCTTTCTAAGTTGTTCCTCCTGTTTCAATTGGTCTTGTGACATCGCTAAGGCTAACCTCAGGTCCTCATCCGCGCTGGGTCCCACCCGTCCCACCGGTGACGGTACAGGAGGTAATTGGCGGTTCTGTAAAGAAGTGGATTCTTCTGTGGAAGTATTCCCCTGTACTTGATTGGGAATATTGCCGTTGGCTGTTTGTGCGAAGATGCTCTCTTGTATGGCTCTGTAAAGATATCAAGATCATGAAAAGAACAATAATCAGCATTGGCAAAATCTGTTTTGCTGTTCAATGCAAACTTTCTGATGCCTAAAAAAAATAAACAGAGGTAAACTCCTCCCAGTGGTTACTTGCCTTTAAATACATAAAACATATGCAGCACAAGAGTAGTTTGCAAGCTAACCCTGGCTGAAGTTCATACTGCAGATGGAGAGCAGTTTAAATCTAAATAGAGTCAGTGCTGATATGGTAACATATGGAATTTGTCAAATGACCTTTGACCTCCACCCAAAACAATGGGGTTCTTGTAGTAATTATGGGGAAGCCATATGCCAAATATGAGACCTGCAGAGGTTAATCTACCTTGAGATATCATGTTAACAAGGTAGGACCTTACATAACATGCACACATACATACATGCACACACGCACGTATACATACACACACACACACGCCTAGTTGACTTCCCAGGTTACTTGCCTGTCTATAGCAAGTAACCAATTCAAATATAATTATTCACTTTTAAGGAAACAGGTCTGGTATACTATTTTTTTGCTATTGTTACCAGCAAGATACTTTTGCGCATGTTGATCAAATATCAAGTCCTCCTGCTTGCTTTTGCAGTGTTTTGTGCTTACAAGTTGTTTAGATTTCGACCACTATTGGCCGCAATCAATTTCAACAGGGTTTGTGTACTCAAAAAGGGGAACTTCATACCAAGTATGAACAACAGCCAAGATGTAATATTTGGGTGATCGTGATTACAAGCAAGTGTCACATACACACACAACCTCACCAGTGTATAGATAACTTTTGCTTTCGACAAGGAATGAAAAAAGTAGAGACTACAGAATACTTGAAACCTTATATTCAGTTAATCAGTGAGAAATAAATAAATACAAAGTGTGGTCTACTTCTCTGTCCAAATAATGGTATCCTTTCTCTCTAATATTTACCATTCAGATCAAAAAGTTTGTAAAATCTCAATACCAGTTGAAAAATTGCTGTTTTACCTTTCAAGCATTTCTTCTTCAGTCAGAAAGTTATTTCCATGGACCATGTAGTCTCCCTATGAATAAAGTAATAAATAGAAACATGGCATAGAGCACTATTCATAGAGATTCTGATAAACGCAAGAATGTCACATGATAAACGTAGGGACTAACATAACACTAGGCTAGGTTCTCTGCATAGCTGCAACAATAACAATTGCAAATTATGACTATGCAACACTGCCTGGTTGATAGGATAGACAATGCATGGCATAGAGCACTATTCATAGGGATTCAGATAAACACAAGAATGTCACATAATAAATGTGTGGACTAACATAAACACTAGGCTAGGTTCTCTGCATAGCTGCAACAATAACAATTACAAATTATGACTATGCAACACTGCCTGGTTCATAAGATAGACAATGGAAGAGCACTATTCATAGGGAATCAGATAAACACAAGAATGTCACATAATAAATGTATGGACTAACATAACACTAGGCTAGGTTCTCTGCATAGCTGCAACAATAACAATTACAAATTATGACTATGCAACACTGCCTGGTTAATAAGATAGACAATGGAAGAAAAAACCTTATATAACTGTGAGGAATACTTTGTATCATGATAATACATGCAACTTCATTTCAAAACATTTTTGTATGGGACAATTCCAATTCATTAGGTCCTATGGTCACACAACTTGTACCCATAAGGAAGTGTTGTCAGTTAAAACTATCATTAAATTTGGGAAAGACTGACTCGATATGATATAAAAATGAGACTGCTGCTGCTAATAAAAAGTATTAGAGGATATTGTTAAGGATTACAACTGGACGAGTAGAAAAGTTTAGGAGTTGTTTATTCTTACCGAATTTTGGCTTCCTCCTTCCACCTGACTCCTGAGAATAGCCATCTGAAGAAGTTCATCGTCGCTGTAACGGACTCTCTGTTGAGAGCCAGCCTGCGTGTGGACGTAGTTTTCGGGAATATCAAACACATCACTTTCTACCACGCAAGTAGAGAGTGGCGCTTTCATCGTGGGTGTTGCCGTACCTTCTTCAGCCGAGGCGTCATCTTGGTCTGCTTTTTCCTCCGCATTCTTGGAGAGATCTTCCATGATGATGTTAGACACTCCCTTAACAGGGGTATCACAGGTATTCAGATTCCCAAAGGTGACGCAAGCATTTAAAATGTGAAAGAGTGGTATCTCTGTGGAAAAAACAGAAAGGTCATAAAAGTTAAAGAAAAATACAACATGAATTTGTTAAACCAGTACTCATGGTTCTATTCAGTTTCAACATAGTTGGACACATCAAACAGAAATGATGTGTTACCATGAAAGAAAAAAATCTAAGGTAAGTGAAATGACAAACGAAAGAAACACTAATGTTGTTTGTTACGTTCCTTCTTGCCAAACATGCAGAAAGGAACCTGTAATATGCATAACACTAAAAGAAAATTTGTACGTATGAGGATATACATTAAAATAGAACCATTTCATTGGGTAGAGCAGCAGGTGTCATTTACATAATTATCAAAGCAGAAGGCAAAGTAATTCAAACTATTTTACGCAACCCTTCCATTTCATTGAGACTATTTTCGCTTGAAGCAACACAATCATAATAACAAGAAATGAACACAACAGCCATTCGTTCAATGTTAACTAATACCAAATCGAAAAGCATATCAAAATTTCTATGTAAAGCAAAGATTGCAGAAAATTTCAATCCAATTACAAAACTTTTGAGTATTTATCATTGTACCAACATGGACAGAATTAAAAAAATGAGAAAAAAAAAAAAAATGAAAACACAAGCAAGTCAGCCTGCCATCTGTTCAAGCCTCTTACTACACAAAAGTAAAAAAGAATACAACAATTTCTCTTCAAAGAGATATAAATTAATATATGACCATTTTATGGACAGGAGTCACAACTTGCATTATCACTACAGATGGCAAGGCATTTCAAAATATTTACAAAAGCCCCTCCACTTCTTTGAGACTATTTCGATGCAGCAACATTTTAACCAAAAGCATTTCAAGTTCTTCTATTGTCTTACATATTGTCTCATCAAGTTTCATATCAATTGTGTTTCTCTTCACTATAAACGTAAGTTGACGGTTGCTTGCATTTTGAATAAATATACGATGAAAAGGTGTCCTAAATACTCAATGAGTTAAAGATAGATTTGACTAGGGTAGAAGGGTTTCCTGACGTAATGAATACTTTAAAAATGAAACATGAATATTCCACCCACAGACTTCAGCTATTAACAGAAACACGTTCTCATTTACTATACAAGCAGTTCATATAACACTAATCCAATCAGGGTAACCATGGCTCAAATACAAAGACATGGGACAAATGATGATTATTTTGAAATAAAAAGTCACCGCATTTCCCAGAAATCATCAATGGGGAATTTTCATTTGAGAGGCACTATTTTTGTTACAGAGGTAGTAGGCACAGTTCCAAATAACGACAACACATAATAACACAAACTAACTGTTTATTACGTCCTAATTAGAGCCATACTGCCAAAACTTACCCCACCCCCTCCTACCACACCTGGTCCCTTGGAAATGACTTTTAGTACCCCCACTTAAAGTGAGCTTGTTGCTTCAGCCTCAGAATAGGGAATCAAACATTTTTCTCCATATCTCAGCATGAGGTTGTGGATGGTGCAGTAGGTCTGTCACATGGCTTCACATAGGAAAACACTCATAACTACTTATGATTCAATTTTGCAACAAAGACTTATCCTCTGGTGTAAAATATTACTCTATAATGAATACAAAGCGCATTGTGGTCAAATGGCTAAGGCAGTGGACTTGTGATCTAAGGCTTGCAGGTAGAGTCCTGGCCAGATCATTACGTTGTGTCCTTCGGCAAGGCACTTTATCTCCAAAAGCTCTCTTCATTGAGGTATGTAAATGGGCCCTGCTAGGTGACTTGTAAACATACTTGCATATGGCGGTTTGTGGATGCACCTTATGGGAAGTCCCCCAGGGGACAGGTCAATGTGGAGTGCACTGTAGGGCCATGGAGGGGACTGTCTGAATCTTGAACACTTGGGTTGGTGTGACAAGTTATCAAAAACCAGGGGTTTAACTGTTGTGAAGTTGTGTGTAAAGGCCTTGCCTTGATACAAGGCTGTAAAACTTTGAACTTTTAACACTTTAGCTACAGTATGCTGTGCTCTGCTGTGAGGAATGAAATAATTCTCATCTCCGAATGTGGTTTACTTAAAGTGACTTCTAAGGCTCCTTTTCACAAAAGTAGACATCGTTGAAATACCATTTTCTAGTCACAATTCATAAGTACTTTTTTTTATAATCATATCAATAACAAAAACAAAACGGACGTGACAAACCTATCTTAATTGGGAAACCGGCGGGAAGTTGTAACATGATGAAATCCCTCAGTTTGGCGAAATGGGCGTTACTAATGGCCATCAAATCGATGATGGGTAAAACTTGCTCTTGCATTGAAAGGGGGTGATTCTCACTCAGCCAGAGGGTCGCACGAAACTTCTGAATCTTACTGGAGACCTCCTTTGGCCTACCCACATCCCTATTTTCTAATACTATGTGCTTGTTAAAGTATTCTTCTGGTTTGATTGCAGTTGGATTGGTAAATGTTGCTTCTTCGTTGACAACAGGCTGCTGTTAATGATGAAAAAAGAAATGGAATGTGAGGGACAAAAACCCGGAATAAGGAGTGGACGGACACAGTTTTTTGAATAGAAAAAAATATATAATAAATGAGAATAATGCCGTAACTGAAATGCTTATTGCTCACATTTATTTGATATTTCAGGTTAGATTGAAGAATCCCAAGGGTAAGGAAGCCTTCAGAAGCTAATTTGATGATGTGATGATTGTTGATGAAACAAGCCTTCCCTTCCAATGAGTGTTCAGAGAGTTAGGAGGCAGACACAAATTCCTGCTCGCAAAGTACTACTCAACGACATCATTTGATGAACGAGAGTGAATCTCAGCATCTCACCATTTCTCAGATATATCAGGAGGTGAAAGCACCCATCACTGAAGTGCAGCCAAGGAGAAGGAGGTCATATCAAAACCATTGACAAAATAGAGCAAAACCTAGTTTCCCAAATAAGACATAAAAAATCTACCAGAAGACCCTGCTCTACAACACTGTACACCTGCATGTAACTTTGAATAGAGTCAAAATAATCTGGTTCCTGGTAGGCCTAATCATTATTGGGCAGGCACTCTAACCATTACATCATGTCTTCACACCCTTCATTTGTCTAATTTAGAGCTCACCAATGTTCTGGAAATAATTGTTCATGTAAAGTACCTCCAGGAATATCACTTTTTTAAACTTTTAAGCGATTTTGAGCACTGTAGATATTTTTTGAGGCAATAACACATGAAGAATTTTTTCAGCTGTTGAGCTAATGTAAGAAAACTTGGCTACTAACTTCCTCCGGCTTCTCTTCATGCTGCTCGGCTGCTCCTAACAGTGACTGCAGCGGAGAAGCAAAAGGTGCTCCATCAGCTGTTGGAATGCAAAATCATAAAGAAACAAATCTGGAATATTGTTCGTTTACATGGACTAGGAAGTTATTATTATTATACAAAATTTCTATAGCGCCTTATCCAATCAGAAATTGCTCTAAGGCGCTTTACAGTAAAATACATACAAACATGATATACAAATATATAAATCGATAATGTAAGGTATAAAAAGGGTAGAAAATTTGTTATATACAATCTGACAATAAATTGTATAAAAACTGCAAATGGGAAATCGAAAATTATACATACAAATTCTTAAAATTTAACATATATATATATATGTGTAAAATTTTAAATTTTAAAAGCGCTATAAATGCAAAATGGAAAATGCGTTGTAATAATGTGACAATATAAATAGTATAGAAAGCACGGTTGAGAAAGTTGAGAATAATCCGAACACCACTCATTCAAACTAGGTTAACATTTCTTTGCTCTTCGAAATCTTTTTCTGTAACAAAACATCTGCATCAATTGGAAACGAATCATAAACAGGTCAAATTGATTTCACAGTGTTGATGTTAACCTAATAAACATTCTCTCAAACTCTCTACTTTCTTTTACTGGACAAATTCCCCTTCATTTTCAGACAGAAAATTTCAACAAAAACAGACAGTTTTGTTCTTTCAATTACTTTCAGTTTTAGGTTACATTCAAAACATTTAAACTTTTAATGATCGTTCTTCGATCATAATTTGTAATATTAGAGGCATTTACTGACGTCTGTTGTGACCAATTTATTTATATTGTTGGTCTTGACTGTCTATCAACAAGTTATGTTCTGTTTATATATTATGAGATGTAGTTTGGTGTATACACAAGTTCATGTAAAGTTCGAGGTTATTTTTAGTTACTTTTATTCCTAGCATTGGTTGGCAGCCCGCCAGAATCTGTAGTTGTTGTTGTTGTTGTTAGAATCTACCATCAAGACATGCGAATACCTCAAGACCGATACAGATGTATACACGGGTAAATCGAAACATACAAAAGGAACTTGCAGCCAATACTATGTTGTACTTTTCTATGATATACTGTTCTCTACAGAAAGCCTTCATGCATGCATTGAGAAGATACGGTATAATCCCTGTAAATAGGTGAAATAATTCCTGAAAGGGCCACAAAATACAAAATTGATGTTTCCTTCATTTACTGTATCAATTTTAGCCATTTTCGTCGAGGTTGTGTAGATTAAGATTGTGTTCGAGAAAGTTTTTACAATTTGACTTCGAGCACGGCAAGTACATGAGTCTATCAGTGTAGCTACATATGTATAACACAGAACCCAACATTAGGGAACATGCAAACTTACTGTACACCACCATACATACCGTGCTCTACTGAAAGCCTGTTAGGCTAGTGTTAGGCTATGTCAATGTATAAAGCAATTGAAATCTATTATTAAAGCTTGGTTACTACTATAACTTATATATAGCACATACCTTTGTTTCTTTCCTTGTCTTCTTTGGTCAAATGTTCCGTCCTTGTTTTGGTCACTAGTTGAACATTTGATGCGCTGAAAACCTTGCATTCGTAATCATTTATAACCTCCACCTTATCGTGTCTCCATCCCCATATACCAGCCTTACTTCTGCAGATGACATAATGTACATGCGTCTTTAGCAGCAAGTAACGTATATAAATAGTAGAATGCACACAGATTAGGTCAAAGAATAAATAAATGAATTCAACTAGTACACTGACTTCTGACTGAAAATGAAACCATTTTTATGCTTTACAGATGTATGATATTGAGATGATTCTAACAATTTGATTGCCCAGACAAAAAGGTAATATTCAATATTTGCAACTTTTAATTAATTTCTTGAACTGAAACATGACTAGTCAAGCTAATGAGATCCATAATTATGATATTTCATTATCTTGTATCAAAATTAGTTGAAGTACTTACTTCAAATGCAAATCAATTAAAACATTCTGATAGGATTATTCAGCCATTCTTTCTTACATCTTTACAACATGTAAGATAACAATGTCTGACCTCTGACCCAGAATTTACTACTTAAGTTTGCCTGGTTTCATGTCTTTTGGCCCACTTCTTTGGTTTCATTTATATATTTTCAAAAAAAAAATTAGAAACCACAATTCTTGTACTAGGTCAAAGACATCGACTTGAGTCAAGCAATTTCGTGGGAACCGACACAGAAATTGAGTAACGCATCAAACCACCACTTGCGCCCAATTACTATTACACATCACAGGTGAAAAAAAAGGACTTGTGTTCCTGAGAAAAACAGGATCCAATCCTGTTTAAGCAAAACAAAATTGCTTTGACAATTATGTAAAATAGATTTTGAATAATCCAATGTCAGAGATCATTTCAATTTTTTTACCTGCTGAATTCAATTTTATCTGTATCTATGTAAGTTGTGGTGATGGGTGATGTGAGCCTTGCAGCAATAGCATCTTCTGAGGGTGTCATTCTGGCCAAGTCATGGTATGGTTGGACTTCCAGCACCTCGGAGAAAGCCATTTCTGCGTCATGATCGATCTCGATGAACTGAAATTTATTATCCTCTGAGGAAGAACAATGGGGGAAAATAAGACAACTGTTGCAACTTTTGTGAAGTTTAGAAAGAATTTACTCGAAGTGATGTCAATATTTAAATACAATCTTGAAATTGTAAATGAACACAATTATACAAATTATGCGCCAAATAATCTAAAAAGTACCTCCACATTCAAATTTCAAGGGACATAGAGGTTTGTTGGAAAAATAACCAAACTCAACTAATGAAAAAAAAACTGAGCTAAGTTGACAACCTTGAGAAAAACAAATTTCAAAATCTTTAACAGCAATACCTTCCTGACAAAAGTGAAGTGTGTAGATAAAACCACTGAAACTTACAAACACGTTAATGATCCAATTAGTACATTATTCATTAAAATCAAACCAATCATCAAGTAGGAGGTATGTTACCACGGTGACTGTAAGGATTCAATAAAGTCATTACTGCAGCCATTTCCTTTAAATATTACAGAAGTTGGAATCCCATATTTTGTCAAGGTTAAATCATACATCCCTATTTACCAAAATTTTCCCACACAAAGTACGGGGAAAAACCGTACTACTGTAGTTGGCAGCTCTGTACTACAATATTACTTGCGAGGAAATGCTGATAATCATTGCACACACGGCACCCATCTGACCATGCTTGGACACTAACTTCTCATTATCAACCATTTGTATAATCACATACATATCATAGTTTATGAAGATCATACTCAACTATAACTACGGTATCTATGGCAACTTACCGTGGTTCCTGAAAATGTAGCTCCTGTTGCCACGAATCCAGTTCATATTGTCGAACCCGATCAATGTCGTGTCTATTCTTACGTTTGGTCCACTCTTGTACACTTTGTAAGTATCATGTGGACACAGTCTGGACATGAGAGGAACTGAAGACCAAAAGTAATCAGTTCAGTTTGTCAGTTGAGATTTTTTAGAATGGAGAAAGAGAAGTGCATGCTTGACAATCTTCCTCCTTTACTATTGTAGGTATTCTCTTAGAAAAAGTCCTCAAATGCAGAGCTGTTTAATTTTGGCCGGCAATTTTTTCCAACTTTCCATTTGATCTAGCTACAGTAAGACATTTACCTTGACTTTCCCACCTATCGAAAGGTTAATGAGTATTATATAATAAGAAAAGAACTTGAATCAAATCCTCAGCATTATGTCAAGACACTTTCCATATTAGAATAGAGAACACAGTTAAATACTGCACAGATGTGAAAATTTCAAATTTTTCTTCTTTTCACTCCACTTTTAAAAATAAAACTTGGCTTGTCAAGCTAATGTTTTAGTATAAAACATGACCAACAAATTAATCAAAATCAAATAATAAAAAAATTGCTGAAAGCACAAAGTCTGGTAGATGGCAGGAAGGTTGAGGAGGGAAGGGGGGGGGGCTTGTCAAGGATAACACAACCAAATGCATATTAGCA
>JAIPMN010005886.1:0-15036 GCA_020650975.1 Apostichopus californicus
ATATATATTATATTAATATCTAAGCTGTGTCAATTTAATTCTTCATATTCATATTTTAAGGATTTTGTCATTTTGTTGTCATTGTGAAGCGCTCTTGAACATGAAAAGAGTGCTATATAAATTTGGTAAATGATGATGATGATGAAACTCACCCACATCTTTCCAAGATCAGAGATGAATCTCAGGTGTTTCTGAGCTTCTGGAAGTACCTTTGAGTGAAAACAGAGTACAGATTAGAAACTTTTTAAAGTCTCTATAGAATTCAATAAGGGAAAATATCTGAAATCTAGATAGTAAAGACCACCAATTATTGATGGATCACAATTTGTTTCTTTTCTTTCTTGTAGGGAAACTACAAACACAACATTCTATAAATCCTTTACTTTCTTCCTTACAAGGCTGTATGGCTGTAAACAAGCCACCTCTTTCAAATATTATCTGTAAAACTGCGATTGGAAAGTGTTAAATACTTTCCACAGTCAGATGCCTCCATCCAAGCTTGCTTAAGACCACAAGAAATCCCAGCATTTATGGTCAAAAACCCCAAGGCAACCATGTGTTCGACCTAACCCAACAGGGTGTAAAACTGGTCCAGGGTCCCATCAATTTAGAAGGGACTTTTTATTTAGAAGGAACAATTTAGAAGTTATTTATTGCCCCAGATTTGAAACAAATGCAGCTAACGAAATACAAAGAACACCAGAAGCTGTGTGTGGATAATAAATGTCTCAAATGCAGTGACAATTTGATCTAGTTCAGCCCTACACAAACCTACAAAAGTTATTTAAATAAGGAAAGAACAGGTGTTCCCCCAAATTTCAACCCATTGTAACTTATAACTGTTAAAGGTACCAAAAGATTTGTCTAGTAAGCATTAATATACATACTTATTGTCAACATATAAACTTTCCGACTGAATGCACTGTGTTACCATGGAAGCATTACCTGGACAGGATGACACTGTGCTATAATCATGCTGTTACGTGTCATTTCGAGCCGTATTTATGCATTCCGCATCGAAACTGTCTGACTAATCCCATTCAGATTTTACATGATTGTTCCCTAACAATCACATTATTATCGTGAGGTACTTCTTTTCCACTGGAATTACCCCTTTTTGCAAAGAATGGGGGGGGGGTGGACTCAAAAATGTTTGTTTAGGAACATGGCAAGGAACAAAGGTATGCTTTTGTAACAAGGGATTTTCCATGTTCGTGATGGAATGATTAGCATAGTATTAATATCTAAGGCATGTCATTGTCTGACAGTAGACTGCATAAATCTAACTCAAGAAATTATTCTGAGAAATGACGTTGGATCAAACACAATTTAGAGTTTAGACACACCACAAAAATCTGCATTGGTTAAATTTTATGACTGAAATATACGGTAGGTAATTTAAATAAACGTCTCACATGCCAAGGTAACACGCAGATATTTTGAGATATCACAGGATGTTTACGGCCACTGTGATGTGGGGGTCAAATATTATTTTCCATTTTAAATTTAAGCAGTTCAGTATCCACATCTGGACCAAAAATTTGTAAAATTAAAGATTTTAGTTAAGTGAAAAATAGGGAACAGTTTAAGTGTTTTCATCTCGCACTGAAATTTGGAACGTTTGATATTTTTGTCTTATATCATATCATAAATACTGAAAATAAATTCAGTGTTGGTGATAAACCTTTGCAATTCTACAGTGAATTCTAGCCATTTGGTGAAATATTTAACCATGTTCACAGTACCAGTTAAATTTCAGGCCTAATGTCCACACTCCGTCCTAGCTGGCCGATGAGGTTCAATTCGATCGGTGGTGAAACTGCTTACCTTTTCGTGGCCCTGCTGCAAGAGTTTGTGCAGAGTGTGACAAAATTTCCAACAGCTGACTTGGTTCCCTTGAAGAGGTGTTCTGGTTGCTAGGGTCCAGAAGGTACTCATCCCTTTCTCCTGGAATGTTCCCATAATAACACCTGAACATTCATGTCAAGGCAAATTATACTGTCACAACCAATTATTGTGTTTAACTGAACATTTTGTCATTTTTTAAAACAAATTTATAACAATATAATGCGTGAATATGCATGTTATTAACAACATGAGAAAAAGAAATTGTTTGCAACACAAATAAATGATGTAAATTACTATTTTCATATGAATACAGACTATAAAGTGAAGCTGTTCTGTTTTGTCATTTTCCTTGTTTTACAATATATTGTATGAATATTGCATGTTATTAACAACATATGAAAAAGAAATGCTTTGCAAATTAACACAGTTAAATAAATGATGTAAATTACTATTTTCATATTCAAACAGACTATACAGTGAAGCCATAAGAAGCATCGCTTGCTGATAACAGCACTCAGGAGGTCACAAAGTAAATAATGAAAAAATCAAGTATATAATTTCTACATTGAATGCCATTGGCTGCTACAGTGGCATAAAGTACTGGCCAACAGATATATGCTAGCAAGTCAAATAATGGTCACACAATTTTAGACTATCATCCAGTATATAAATCCAAGGTCTTATCGACAGCAGGCCAGAAACACAACAGGCCAGTACCAATGAATTCATCAAGGGAAAACAGTACGAAGGTCAACGTTCCACAAAAAGGCTGTACTTTTTACCTTCAATTTCACTCAAGCCTCCTTCCCTTTATAGTGAAAGGATCGGAACACAATTAAAGAGGTCGGACACAACATCACCCCTATGGTATGCCATTTTCACACAAACTATCTTACAAATACATGTTACTCTCAATGAAACCTCCAAAGGCGACGCAAATTCTCAAGGATGTCATTGACATACAAGGAATCATCAAAACCAAAAATGACCTTTTCCATGGTTTGCTTTTTAAAAGTCTTTACTTAATATTGCGACTATTGTTTCTAGTTCTTTCAACTTTCATTCAAATCGAGGACAAAATGTCCCCGCAACATGTCTTGTGGCCTTTGGAAAATTTTGAAAGACACTTCAGACAAAGAAAAAAAAAGAAAACAACAATGCTATCCATGCAAAGATGGAAGTAACTTAATTATGTTATCAGACTAACAGAATAGTGATGCCATGTAGACAACATGGCTTCAACCTACTTTTCATAGGAGGGAGATATGCAGGTTGGGATTTGGGGATGAATTGTATTGGATGGGGGCAGGGTGGGGGAAGGATAGCCTACTAGCAGAGCTGCTCATTGATATTCATAACTGCTTTTTCCAACGATCATTTTCTTTCAGTTCTATAATGATGGACCACTCACTCTCATGGCTCCAAGGATACTTATACCTGAGAATACCATAAATAGTACACTACAGAACACTATACTATTAGTGTTATTACATACTGTACTACACTATACTACAAGATATAGTATATACTATACTATGTTTATATACTTTATTCTATACTTTACTACAATATGCACTATACTATATTATTAACTATACTAATGTATATACTACACTTTACTACACTATATTCTATAGTTTGTATTATACTATAAACTTTACTATATACCATACTTTACTACAATATAAACTATACTATACACTATACTATATTATATCCTATACGATATACTACACTTTACTACAATATACACTGTACTATATACTATAATATATTAGCATATACTACCTAAAAAATACCAATTACACACAAGAGTAGCTAGTGCTAGTGTTGAGCTGAAGGTAGCTTAATATACTACTCAAAATGACAAATGCTGCCATTTGATCAAACTAATACTGAAGACACTTAATTTATTGTCTGTTTTCTTCAGTATTTCATAAATGAAAGTTCAATGGTCAAGTAGTATCAATATATATATTTATATATATATATATATGTTGAGACTAGTTGAGACTAGTGGAACACTAGTTTATATATATAGGCCTATACATATATATATATATAGGCTTATATTATAAAAACACACTCAAATAAACTATATCAGGTATGAACACCACTCACTACATTGGTCATATATACGCTTCGTACTCCCTAAATGATACATGTGACCCCTATTACAGGCACCCCTACTGGGAGAAATCCTGACATATACTGTATCTATGATTGTTAAATAGTACAGTAACTACAAGAGATATTCCTAGATACTACAGTATCACAGCAGGTTAGTGGCAGCACCTTTGTTACAATTTCCATCTTTGGCATTCTTTCACTGCACTCTATAATATCAGTATCAAAATTATGTTTAAAGTTGACACAGTTCTCGAAACATTACAAGATATAGATTGTCTAAATTTGAACTTTGATAGTTTTGGAAGCAGGCCTTTGACATTCAGACTACTTACTAACTAAACATTGATGGCCTTCATGGTTTGCAAGAAGAAAACACAAATGGCACTTTCATTTTAGATATTTGAAAAGGAAATAAACACATTATTAATAGGGTAACATTCTACACTAAAGACTTGGCATGAAATTATGTACCTAAGAGAAGTCCTGTTTTACCGCTAACTTAAAAGCAGTAGATATCATTGAACTGCTCCCATAAAAGCCTATACAATAATACGTGCCCTGTAATTCAGGAAAATGCCAGTTGGAATTTCACTTTTTAAATAGCTCCTGGTGCATTTTGGAGGTACAGTTTCCATTTGTTTGTCAAGTGGCCAAAACTGTGAAATTCTAGGCCTGGTGAGTTCCCCATTTGATAAATTTTCCCTCCCTATTAGTTACAAGACAATGTAGCATTGTTTTTGGTCGTATTTTGGTCGTTAGACATGATCACAGAACACACAGCCAATAACATCTACCATGCATTAGGTGTTGGATATCTCCACCACTTGTCCTACAGTATAACTTCCTTGTACATATATAAATCTACATCGTGGATTATCTTTGATCTTGTACCGTAAATTTATAACATCCGCAGTGCTACGAAAAACATTAAGCATACAAAGACGGACATGTTATTACAACCACCATCCATGAAAGGTCACAAAATACATCAGAAAATTTCCCAGTAATACCACAATAATAATATAAACATTATATTTACAATGTTTCAAATATCCAAGTTTAAACAACAATAATTAAAAACATTATATAAGGTCAACCATGTAATCTCGGAAATGGATACTAATTTATCATAATCCAAAGTTTTAGTCCCTGGATCACATACTTACGTACATGTGTGTATTAATGTTTCGTGTTGACCAAATTGTATTGAAATTTCCCAGTAATACGACAATAATAATATAAACATTATATTTACAATGTTTCAAATTTCCCAGTAATACGACAATAATAATATAAACATTTATCATATCAACGATGTAATGTCGGAAATGGATACAGATTTATCATATTCCACAGTTTTAGTCCCTGGATCACATACTTACGTACATGTGTGTATTAATGTTTATTGTTGACCAAATTGTATGAAATTTCCCAGTAATATGAAAATAATAACATAAACATTTCCTCAGCTCAACCATGTAAGCTTGGAAATGGATACGGATTTATCATAAACCACAGTTTTGTATATCCCTGGATAAAATACTCACGTACATGTGTGTAATGTTTTAGTGTTGACCGAACGGTATGAAATCGGATCCGTTATTTTGAAATCAAACCCAGTGAGAGAGGGTTGTATTTATATGCGTGCTTATCATGTCGACAGCTTTTCCTTTTCTCAATTGTCTTTAGCATGCTAAAGACTTGCTAAAATGTTTCTACATTTTATTTCCTGGTAACTCTAGATATTTCCTACCTGAGATACTACATAGAAATGTTGAGACTACTAAGCGAGAAACATTTCCCTGAGACAACATAGTTTAATATGATATGACAGAGGGGCTGTTTTAACAGGGGAGTAACAATCAGACCATGTTTATTTTATTTAACCTTTCTTGCATTTATATATTTGAGAGCAATCATATGGTCAAAGGAAAGTAGTGCAGAATGAATCCGAGCAATGCGACTTGGCATATAATATGTTGTCACGAAGAGGCTAAAAAATGTGTCGACGACAAGACTAAACCAGAAGATCCAAGTATCTACAATTTTCACAGAATTCTCAGACATTGAGGAGTGACTAGGAGTGTTAGCTCAGTGGTTAACGCCGGTGCCTTTCATTCATAAGGTCCCGAGTTCGAGTCACTCCCAGATTAATGTATGTCGTTCCAGTTACAGAGTTGTTGACAATTGACAATTCATAATCATGGACGTTAAATATGAATCTAAGAGACTGACTTCGGTCAGCTTGCGGCTTTGATAAGCCAATCAGGCTTCTTCGCGAGTTTCTGCTTGCAGGAGGATCTAAAATACATACATACATACACACATACACCCATACATATATACATACATACATACATACATACATACATATATTGTGTCTAGCCTATTTATGCTACTTCTCTAATCAAGGACTGTACTTTTCATCCCCTTTTCAAATGGAGTATCAAACAAATATCGAATGCAGTTCACCGTGATTAAAAAAGCTGGTTGCATTTTCAACGTGAAGTCTTCCCATAAACGGAGATAATGAAAGCCTCGTCACAACATTCATTGAAAGGGGAACTGAAGTAGTTGTAATCAAAGATACATTCGGATACCAGAAAGAGGGGAAAATCTGCTAGTTTTTCGAAACATATATACCAACGCTAGGCTTAGACTGCACGGTAAACCGGGCCTCGTGACTAAAATTGGTTTTAGAAACTGCGGTTTTATTCGGTTCCGTACATTAATGAAACCCAAAACAACTAGAGAAAACAAATCACGAAAAAATTACCTGTTAAATGCGTGAGAATGGCTGAAATGGTGACTGTAGAAGTTGTAAACACTGCAGAAAGTTGTACAGGTACTCAACAGGTTAGAAGGTACTGATAACAGACACTTATTTCTACAAAGGCCACCAAAAATAAGGCAAGCCGTACATGTTAATGCGCCATGTCCTAAAGTATTTCAGCCAAGGAGCTAATTTGATCGGTAATAAAGTTCTAGAGTAAAGACTCCTACTTCTTACATGAATTTTGACCTTAAAATTTACCGCAAGGAAACAGGAAATATCTGGCAATGATGTATGTCAGCTGCTGAGTCAATCGCCACCTGGGCCCTTCATAAGGATCTGGCCAGTAAGTGAACCTCCCTTCCACCCTCCCCATCGATCTGAACATTCCATCCTACGCCTCTGATCATATATGAATTTATTCATATCTGGCGTGGCGAGAGGTGTACCCCACACACGAGATCCTCTTTATGTACATTAATGTAAAGGATACGCCTGACATGTTTCTCTTTGGCTGGGTTCTCCTGGCCGTTAATGGCTTTGTTAATGCTTGTTGTCTGAAAGAGAAAAATAACAAATTTTGGTTACTAAAAATCATTACGATTCAATTGTTAGAGCACTGTTATTGAAGAACCAGCATACTGTAAGTGCTTTAGTAGACACCAGTTCAGATGCATTGTAATCAACACTGGAAACCAAACTTTAAAAGAGTGAAAATGGTGCATTCTTAAGGTTTATTTAGAGTAGGACTATAAATTAGTTCTATCCTTAGGTCTAAATGCAAGGTTGGGCTCACACAAGATGTCAAAAAACCCAGTGTGAACATTTTTTTCCCCCGACTGACAATGGAGATGGGGCCAAAGACCCATCCTCCTCCTCCCCTCCCCCCCCCCCCCTTATTGCTCACACCACCACACAGCAACCCAATTCAACAATTATTCAAGGATCCCCATTACCATATTTGATGAGTATATCTAGTCAACTTTTATGCCAACATGACTTGTGTCATATAGTACCTTTGCATGTCAAATTTGCCTCTTAAAGATCCAAAAGTGAACTTTGACCTCAACAAACTGACATTGAAGTTTTAAACCTTACCTACTATAATGTGACTCAGTATTTAACAATATAAGAATGAGTCACTATGGTGAATTCTCTTAGCCTATTAATATCTGTGAAGTAGCATAATGACCAGTCATTTAATAGTGTGGTTGCACATTGCTAAATTTAAACAACCTTAATCTTTTAATCCTTTACCCCCAACTAAGACAGTAAGTACTGTACTAAGCCAGGGTCATTAGGATCATGTGTGGCCAAAAGTGCTTCTGTCATTCCTAGAGTGGAAGGATAAGTAATTAGAACAGTGCTGATATTTCTATCAAAAGACCAAAAATATAACACGTAGAAGAACTTTTTTGACCTATACTCCTGAATAAATTACAAAATAATAATAAGAAGTCAATTAAGAATTTAACAACTGCTGTAGGCCATGCAACTTAGCATGAGGAATTTGATTTTTTTTTGATTTTTTTTTTATGCATCTTCTGAAATCTCCAAATGGTCCAAGCCCAATGGATTATCAAACACCAAAAGTTATTTAACTGTTTGAGATGAAGCAAAAAGTTTGTAAAAGGTGGACAGAAAGACAGACACACAAACAGACAAAGAGGGAGATGCCACTTGATAGTCTTTGCAAACATACTTTGCTTATACATATATTAGTACGAGTAGACATGCTACAGTACTGTGTTGTCTTTAAACTACCATATATTGTAAATCCCTGTTCTAAAAGAAGTTCCCTTTCTTAAACATGATTCCCACACATGTATGGAAAACAAGGTTGTATTGTTACTTTTAAAGTACTCCATGAAAGTTTCCACACTAAGGCATAATTTACTACACAGTGAACACACACTAGCTATTGTACTGCATAATTTCCACAAGGCTGGTACAGTAGTTAATAAACATTAAATAGCTAGATAGTACAGTGTACCTCTTTAAATCAAGATGTAACTGTCAGGAATGACTCACTGGAAACATTCAGCCGGGGCAGATGAGGAAACATGGTATAATAAACTGGAAATGTTTGACAAAATGACATTTTTAAGATTGACATCTAGACACACACAGACACATGCTCAGAGATCAGTGTTTACTTGTCGGAGTTACTTATAATACAAGACGTGATGACTCAAATCAAAGGAGACACTACAGTACTGTAACTCAGCCATCATTCGGGTCTCTATGATAGATACAACTTTGATGAATGACTTCCACAAATAAATACTCACTTTATACTGTAGTAGCTAAGGGAAGATCTTATTCCAATTCAGAGATTATCACAGGTTTAATTTCTTCACACTCAAGGCTGGAGACTTGATCAAGTTTACATGTATACTAAATAATATTATTAATAATCAGCAGTTATATTTACGCCGCTTTAAGCGACCGCAATTGTGGGAGAAACCCGCAAGGGCTTATGGATAATTACAACTTACACGTCGAGTGGCTTCCAATTAAACAAATTGTTAACTCAAATTTGGAATCTCTTCGTTTTAGAAAGTCGTTTCAGATGGGGAAAACCGTAGATTGCTCGTGGATGAAAAACCCACCTTACTATGACCCGGCCGGGGAATCGAACCCGGAACCTCCCGATTGCTGAGTCTCATGACTTTCAAATGCCACCGCCTTTATCCACTCGGCCATAGCACTGGTATCACACATCACATCATCCTGCCACATGTACTTCAATTTTTAATGGCCTTTATTATTTATAACAAAGTTTATTTTGCTGTAATGGAGTGGGAGTATTGAAGCTGATCTTAAAAATGACCAAATGACGGGCGTTGGTCTCGGTGTGAACACCGCTATCATGCTCCGTCGAAAATGTGACACGAAAAACAAAGAGTCAACGGTTTGGGAACTTATTGGCACTATGCCATGACACAATTACCAAACAAAATGACATCCCCAGACACAACCATTCAAACAGAATTTATCACCTCAATGTAGCAAGATGTTTCTTAGCCGTTTGGAGGAGTCATTCATCGGGAACCTCGAGAAGATTTCTATCACATCCTTAAGATGACACACTTCAGGTGATTTGTGTCTTCTTTTCGTGGGGAATTCAGCATTAATTAGCAAACGAGAGTTCAGAGAGATAATGGGCTGATTATCTCCAGAGTTCCGAGATACGACTCAAATCTCTTGCTGGGCATTCCTATCAAAATCGTCCTTGAGCCTATCAGATAATTCGGTTTATGTACAGGTACAAGGCACTCGGTCGGTCAGACCGTCCATGACAAACTAATCTCTTCGACCGGCCAACTTTGCTGTTATGGCCAAATTTTCCAATCTTGAGCCATCTCCTGCCTTTGGTCAGCAATTTTAACTAGTGTTCGACCGATTGTATGACAATCGGTTTTACCGATTACCGATTAATTCTTGTGACAATCGGCCGATGCCGATTACCGATTACCGATTATTTCAAAATTTTCGTGGAACTGGCCTAATGTATGATTTAGTGTTATATGCATGATTACCAACTTCTAGGCCAATACAATCAATGATGTAAATGAACGACTTAAGTTTTCACAGTAAAGATTAATGGAGCAAGTAAAGAACACTGTAATACATACATGGGGCGATGTACGATTATAACGAGGAGTCGCAATATTGCAATCCCCACACAACACAGTGCTGTACAAACTACAGAAGGGGGAAAATAGTAGCCATTGGCTACGAAATGAAAACAGAAAAAAGTTAGGGACAGCTTTTACAACTGCTATTAAAACCATTATCAGTGTTGCAAATCCAACATAAATAAAGTGAAAAGTATATCGCACGTAAATAAAATATTCGTTATTTCGTTGCTGATATCGAAATATATAATCTGATATGAAAAATAATGTGTAAGAGTAAGTTGGCCTGACGTTTCGATCCTAGCAGGATCGAAATGTCACGCCAACTTATTTATACATATTCTTACACAGGCTCTTAAGTGGATAAGCAGTTTGCTAACAGTTTATTTTATTATTAAAAATAAAACAATCCCGAACGTTTGCTTCAAGTTTTCAATGATTACTATCTGCGCGGTAAAACTTCCGATCGAACGTTGTTTCAAACGATCGTACACAGTAAGTCAATGGCGCTTCTCCGTTGACTTAACTACATGTGGGAGAAATCACACACTAAAGTCCCATTGACTTTGTCGCGCGTGTCACTGGAAATCAGACTTGCTTTTAGTCGGTTGCGGTAAGAAGTTCAGTTACTGTTAGCACGTATGGTACATGCGGTCAGGGAAAAAAGTTGCATCGGGTTTTTCGCAAAAATATGCGTAAGAATGTTTGCCTAATAACAAAATACTGTAATGCAGTAGAACTACTGAGGACTGTCGCCAAACGTTTTTAAGGATTTTTAGGAGTATTTGGAGCCATGATTTCATCATTTTATACCATTTGTAAAATCTTGGGCGCATTTTCAAACTGAACAGTTATGAAGCTCAACCATTCTTCAGCCAGACTAGCCTAATGTACGTAGAACTCACAATGAACAAAGCCTAATGTTATTGTTTTCACTTTCCAGTTTTCACCTACGGTGAAATGGCCAATGTGGTTCAAAAGTATATTGATTTGGTGTTTATATTTAGTCGAGACAATTAATCTGTCTTATCAATCGTTTAACATGAAGACAGGAGGTTTTGTTAGATGCAAGAAGCGAAGTAAAAAAAATACGTCGTCCCCCTAAGCTTATTGCGGGTACTACTGTTATGATGTTACGCGGGTATGCTGTATGATGTTAACTGCCAAAACTGGATAGTGTATCGAACAGCATTTGTACAAACTCGCGCGAGGGACTTGCAATACCGTTGCACGGTAGATTAGCGCACCTTCCCCGGCTATGAATAGCATTGAATCGGATGATCTAAAATTTTCTCCCGTTGTGGTTGTGGTGTATCAAAAGCGCGGAAAAATATAATCCTTTATGTGGAACGTAATAATCGGTTCCAATAATCGGTAGCGCAATGGATTTTGCCGATGCCGATTATTTACCGATTGTCTGATAATCGGCCCGATGCCGATTGTCTAACCGATTATCGGTCGAACACTATTCATTACTCTGTTTGACCAGCTATATTCCACACTTAGCAGAACACTTAGGGTACCAGTCTAATTAAAGGTACTCAAATGGAATCACAAACTAATTTGCAGAAATGTTAGAAAATGACTTCCTGTGATGAATGAAACTGATCTCATGTAGAAAAAGACAAGAATTTTAATAGCCAAAACAACATTTTCATCAATTTTCTCAGATACATAAAAAATTCAATTCTACCATTAGCTGACTTTTGCAATAGTGAAAGTTTACTGAAGTGCGCGGTAAGGAAGTTTGCAAACTTGAATGGCCCGACAGGCTTTTCGGCTATCAAGTTTGGTAGCCCAAATACATTAATAAGGAGTCCCGGGAACACAGCCAATAATTTTTTTCAAGCCATGTGTTTGTTCTCAATATTTAGTCTTAAGTTTTGCTCAGAAATTGCTATAATAATCAGATTTTGATAAGAAAGAAATTATCTCTTTTGCAACTAAGTGTAATTTTGTATGAGCTCTATATACAGTCTTTTTTTTCTTTCCAATTGACAGGTGTAACCGAAGAGAAACAAGAGTAGAAAAATGATTGGGGGTTTGTTTGTTTACAATCATAAAGGAGAAGTCCTTATCTCTAGGATATTCAGAGATGACATTGGGTGAGTTTGACATAGTTACTTTAAAACCGTTAAAAGATAAGCAGGGATGCAACCTTATTTACAACTTCACAGAGGTTTTGATTGTTTTCTGAATCAGCAAACCCTGTTACAGTATTTACTTTTTCCCAGGAGTGTTCTTGACTAATGAATTTTTATTTTTGTCAGTGCTACAAATCTTATACGGTTTTGATTGGCATTCATTCTAGACAAACACAGTTCTGAGTGTAATTTACGTAATGGGCGGTCTGAATTCTCAGTATGTGTGACCGTAATGTACAGTAATATGAACTTTCACACTTATTTATGATAATAACTGGTAGGATAACTATTCCTACAGTAGGCCTGTTTTATTCTGAAAAGGTTGTTTAGAACTCTACAATTTAAAAAAAAACCCTCTTTGCTGTGATATCCTTTACTGTACATACCACTGCTGTGATATCCTTTTCTGTACATACGACACCAAGCAGCTTTGCTTTGTCAACTTGTTGTAGTCCCCCCCCCCCCCCAAGTTAACCTGTTTCAACGTGTGCTTCATACTTTGGTTTTTGAAGGTGTCTGTATTTTTTGTGTCACCTTTGACGGGAGTAGGTGAGAGGTGGGGGTGAGTTGGGGGTGTAGTAATGTACTGTCAGTCCTTAAACGCACACTTGTTGCAAATAATACAAACACATGTTTCACAAGTGTTCGAGATGAAGTCTTCATTTTCCTTTATATTCCAGACGTAATGCTGTCGATGCTTTCAGAGTCAATGTGATCCACGCAAGGCAGCAAGTTCGGTCACCAGTAACCAATTTAGCTAGAACATCATTTTTCCACATCAAACGTAGCAACATCTGGTTTGCATGCGTAACCCGACAAAATGTGAATGCATCCATGGTCTTTGAATTCTTGAGTAAAGTGGTAGAGGTCATGGGGTCATACTTTGGAAAGGTCACAGAAGACAACATCAAGAACAACTTTGTTCTCATATATGAACTACTCGATGGTGAGCGACAGGACTATAACATGGATCTGATTATTTCTTCTCCTCTGGAGGAGAACATTCATGTGATAAAATTAAACAAGCTATATATATATATATAATATAGAAAACAGTCAGATAATTCATTTTTGCATATATTTAAGGTGCAAATGACAGCTATTTGTGTCAGCTATGATATTTACTTGCTGTATATTGTGTGTTTCATCCCTTTCATTTTGGAGGGGAGGGAGGCATTGTTCAGTATTGTTGTTATTGAAGACAGGTTTCCAAATAATTTCTACATAATTTTGGCACCCAATTAGGACATTGAAAAAGTTTTTTGCTAACTTAGTCTCAAAAAGTCATAGATTTTTTTTTCATTTTATATCACTTCACTGAATTATTTGGATGTACTTACTCATTATTCAAAATGAAACCAATCATATCACTACCTTCTTTGATTCTGAAGATTGGCCTGCTATGAACAAGTTTTAAAAACATGTGCATACAACCTCAAGTAAAGGATAATTGACCTCTGATCCACATGTTTTATACTTTGTTCTCAAGCTACAGTTTGTGAGAAGGCATTGTAGCTTTGTAGTTAAAACCTTTGTGCAAGATATGTGACATTATTGTCCCTACAATTAACGTTTACATCGGAATGGTACACTTCAGTCCATGCGATGCTATACTAGGTTTGCTTCATCAGGAAGTCTTTTAACTTCTATTGTACACATATCATGGTTTACATTTTATTTCATGGATTTGCTTCAATTGTACAAGGAATTAAAATTTGCATTCATCTTTCCAGAAATTCTCGATTATGGCTACCCACAAAATACTGATGTTGGGATATTAAAGACTTACATTACACAGCAAGGAGTTAAATCTGTGGTGAGTAACATGCAAGTAGTCAGTCTCTTTAGGTCTTTGTTATATAATATATTGGCCTTTAACAGAGGGACATGTATGATATTTACAGAACATTCTCTAAAGCTGCTAGTATTGTGTGTCCTTACTATTATGCGTTTTTCACACTTAACAGTGCATAGCCAAACGAGTACTGCCGGATGCAATTTTAAATAGCAAAAGTAAATTCTACTGCAAACCTTGTTTGCTTCATGATAGTCCTTTACATCAAAAGAAGTATAGATAATAGATTAGAGAAATGCCACCTACTATACATTAGTCCCTGGTCTCACCAAAAGCCTATGAACCTGTGATCACTTCAAACATAGGTAGTGGCTCCAAGAAACATTAATTTCACCCTTGAGACTACTGTTTATACTTGTGTGAATTCACTTATTATTTACTGTAGGGATATATGCTATCTTCAATATTTGGTGAATCACATTCTGCTTACTGCGTATTTGTATATATATATATATGTATAAATATATGTATACAATACCCTCAATGTCGTACTTCAAAGCATTTGTAGTGGCAGTATAAGCAGTGTCAAGGTCCCGCCTCTCTTGGATTAAGGTTCAGAATGTTCAAATAGTCAGTATGAGTGCTTTGAAACATGTTATGAGAGAGCGGTGTGCAGGAGTACTATTAGGGGGGGGGGGGGGGAAA